>CM044017.1:10105611-10268111 GCA_024085815.1 Flaveria linearis | reverse complement strand
TTATAATTATAGTTTTTTTAATATTATTTTCAGCTGATTATCAATTCTAATAGTAATTTATTTGAATTTTATGATTTATATACATATACATAAGTTTTATCATTTTAATGTAATAGCAATTGTCATTTTTTGGTTGTTTTATGCTTGTTTACATATAAGTAAGCATGTTGTAGGGAGCAAATATATTTTGAACATATATGTGAACATGTTATGTATATGTAAGCATGTATGTAATTAATATACATCTGCAGAAAAAAAATATTTTGTTCTTCTAAAATATTTTAGAATGATATTTGAATAAATTAATTTGATTTTAAATTAAACTACTATTTAGTTTGATTTTAGAGAGAGAGAGAGAGAGAGAGAGATTTAAGGAATTTTAGTTATTTTAAAAAAATATAAAAATTATAATCTACCTAAAACACCTTTTAATCATTTAATTAAAGCAACTATCTATTAGATATTTACAAATTTACCATTGATTAATATCAACCATTGATCAATTTTGATCAATGGTTTAAAAGTGGTTTTCTTATACATAGAGGTTTTCTTAGGAACCCTCTCCTATATATATATATATATATATATATATATATATTCTAAAATTAGTAGAACTTTAAATCCAAATCAAACACTATTATATAAAACATTAAAACTTTATAACTTCAATAAATAGTCAAATAGAAGCATAAATTATAAATACATTAATCATGTCAAACAAGCATCCAATCATCCATGATCCAACTTTCAAATTTCAACCATACGAATACCATAATCCAAACTTTAAAGTTAAGTAAAATAATTGAAACAAACCATCAACTTCAAACAAACAAGTTTAAATAAAACATAACATATGTATCTTAAAAATCATCCAAACCATCATCACTATCAACTTCATCATCAAGTATAATCAAATCATCTTTGTTAATATCTTCACCTATAATTAAAAGAAAGACAAGTTTTAATTAAACATTCATCATACAATTATATATTTCACATAATACTTGTATATAAATAAATACTAACCTTCAATTCTTGTGCTTGCGAAGTAGACGTACCATCGATGTTATTTGGTGGCTCTTCTTCTAGCATATTTTCAATTCATTATAATCAAGTTCGCACTCCTTTTCCTCAACAATAACCTAAAACTCAGTTTTATCAATGCTTTCATAATCCACAGAGTCGTATGACCTTTTGTTCTCATTTTTCCTAATGAAATCAATGTTATTTGTAAATATACGTAAGAGAAACAAATAATAAAAATAACATAATTGTCATTTATATAATATATATTTTGAAGAAGCAAGCTATAATGAACATATAAGAGGTCACAAAGCCTTTGATGCTCCAATCGGTTCCTCTTTTCATGTGAATTCTTTCAAAAACACTCCACTAACATTCACATCCGGAAGAAGATGCAGTTTGACTTAAAATTCTGATTGTAAATGATTGCAACTCCGAAACATCTCCACCAAACGTCTTTGGCTTTTGGTAATTTCAAGACTTTCTTGAAATCATTAGAGGTAACCATAGCTTGCGAATCTGATTTATGGTCATACAAGCTTCTTAATGCAATGAAAGCTGTAGCAAAACTAGTGGCACCAATTAATGAGTGCTCTTTGTCTAACATCACGCCATCCATCACTAATTATTGTAAAACCTGTTTTTGACCATAACAGTCTTTGAGCTTCTAATATTAGTATCACTAATTTATTAGTATCTTTTAATAAACACACCCTCATTGCATGATAAGAGGGTCCCGTAAACCCATGACCCATAGAAGATACTTTGCTAACTGCAATCAGAAACAAAGGCAAATTAACAAAATTCATTAGTATACACGCATGATAGAACCATATAGCCACAACCAAATCTGTATCATGTAATCTTTTTTTACTTTGCCATGCTGATTTTATTAAAGGCTAAGAAGAATCATTTATGCCTTGTTCAAAATAAGATTGGAAGTTTTCAGAAGCAGGAAAGCTTTTCTTTTAGCTCGTGCACTTTGTGGTTTAACCTTAGGTGTTTCGTCATCTTTTCCCTTCTATGAAATTTCTTCTAAGCACTTCTTATTTGAAGCTTGACATCCGTAGGAACCTTTAAACAAGCAGCAATATTTTCTTTTACTCCACCAAGGTGTTGCTTCATTCAAGGGTTTATCATAAAATTCCCTAATGCATCTTGAGCTTCAGTAGCATATCTCCAAACATTATTCGTTTTCAAACGAAGACTTGAATGAACACTCAATTACGTTTCCATTTGTTTATCCGGTGATGAAGTCGAATCCATGTTCTACAAGATAAAATAAAAATAAATTAGCTTCAAAACATAACCAATTTGCATATTAGTGCAAGTATATCTATTCACTATCAAAATTTATAACATAACCATTAAAAAATGAATACATAACCGATCTACAAGATGATCTAAAATCATTAAAATCAGTTAATACTCATAAATAGTGTCACATCAAAATTCAAAAATCACAAGACAAAATCAACTATTAACAGAAGTAATATACACAAATTAATTGCAAGAAAAGAACATCTAAATTCTAAAATACACAAATTAATTGCAAGAAAAGAACATCTAAATTCTAAAAAAACAAATTAATCGCAACAAAAGAACATCTAAATTCTAAACCACCCAAATCAGTGTACAAAATAAGTTTAGAGATTGAGAAGAGAAACATCAAACATCAAAGTGTAAACATTGCAAGAACATCTAAATTCTAACCTTCAAAGTGAACTAGCCTGAAATAAGAATTAGTGAATCACTAGAAACCAAACCTTCAAAGTATACTGAGCAACTAGTTTAATCGAACAACTAGCGGAGCAACCTGAGCAAATGATGGAGGGTTGGCTGCTGCCGCGAGGATGGTGAGTTGGAAACCTGAAGCGGTGGCCGATGGAGGGGTGCTGCTGCCGCTGCGGTGGCTGGCGGAGGGCTGCGAGGATGGAGGGCTTCGACACTTGTGGTTCGAATTTAGATGAAGACTTCGAGGATGGCTGGCTGCTGCTTTGGTTCGAGATTTTGAGGGTTGGAAAGTTTGAGGGCTGAAAGATTATTTAAGGTTTTTTTATTTTCAATATGGCAGCCAATTTAAAAAAAAAAATTAAACAACCGGTCCAACCGCCGAACCACGAAACCCGGTCCAACCACCGAGTCGGGTTAAACCGACCGGTTCAACCCAAACAAAACGAATCCTAACAGATCGGATCAGTTACCTGGCCGAATGGCGGTCCGACCGGCCGGTCCGATATCTGATCCAAACAACATTGCTCTTATTTAAGAATATTGTGAATTCAGACGGTTAGACCAGAAGAGTTTTAACTTTAAAGGGGACATAACACTCTTGGAAGTTGGTCCAGGCAACGCCCATTGCCCCCGGCTAAGGTTAGCAAGTTACTTCTTTTTTTCTTTATTGAAAATACATTAAATTTGTGTGACTAGCTTGTGTGACAGGTGAAATTTGCATGAGAAATCTAAACTAAGATTATGTTCGGATATTAATCTGGCTTGAGCTCAAGGATGATAATAGATTATAAAAGTTATTTAAATGGATAAATGGGAATTGGTTATGGCGAATAAGAAAAGGCAGGGTTAAGAATTAGTAGCTTACAAGTATTTTCAAACGTGGAGATGAAAATTTGTTAACTATCAAAGTATCTTTGGGTAAAAGTTTAAAAATCTACCTATGGTGAAACAACATGCTTTATTGATGGATGAAATAAGGTGAAGGAAATAGGGTATGACACAGAATTATTATATCATGTGCCATTCTTAATTAATTATCAAAAGAGCTCAAATGAGCTTAATATTTTGAGTTGGTCGTCACATATAGACAGACAAGTAGATATGGGATTTGGATACGGATGATGAGTTCTTTGTCAGGACAGCAAAAAGATATAGTGATGTGATTCTTCTTTCAAATCTATGGTTCATGTTATTCTTTATTCTACATGGTGGATGCATGATTTGGTGGTTTTGAAACGATACGATGCATGGGAACAACATGAAGAATCATTATCTTATTTTTTATTCAATAGTTAGTTTTTCATTTTTTGTTATGTTAGTAGAAATCATAAGATGTTCAAATAACTAGGTTAAAATCGGTTTTAAACTTTTAAGTTTGTAACGTTCCTCTTTCCTTCTAACACTTAGCAATGCATACACATACATGTTCAATTGTTAAAAGCTTATGAATGATTACACTATTTTGTCTAGATATCTGGTTGCATAAACTATGGTTGGGTAGGTCAACTAAAGGTGTCCGCTTCACATTTTTAAATTAAGAAACCGCTAGCCAAGCTAAAAAAAATATTGTTAACTAATCAGGTTAAATAACCATTTAATGTTTTTTCTTATCAATACATTAGTTTTTAAACTAGTAATATTCGGTTATAGATTTTCATTGAACATACTTGAAAGTCACAAGAAGGTTTAAAAGATAGTTAGAAATGTAAGAAATTAAGTTGTTATAGATTTACATCATTTCGTAGGACGAATTTAACAAAAACAATAACTAAAGCATGAACTTTAATATTTTAGATAACACATCTCTTTTTTCTTATATGTAAACGATTAAAACTATAAAATAAAAACAAACAAACATGTAAGTTGTTTTGTATAACACGAACTATATACATAAGTATATATTATGAATAACTATAAAAGAAACGAAATCAATTCATTTCATTACTTATATAGTTAAGAAATTAAAAAAAGGCACTATAAATTTTAATATTTTAAACCAAACCATCAATACCAACAATCTTTACATACATGTAGACATGAATCTTTATACCTAACAACTCAACAATGTTAATGAGTTTAAACTCAGATTAATTGTTCTTCGTAAGCGATGGTTATATATCAAAAGACCAAAGTAGATCTATGTAGTTTTGTTATGTGTCCTATCACTAATTTGTAATTCGTGTTGATTGTTGAGCAACTATAAGAGCTTATTGGCTTGTATAAACATTTAGTAAATGGTTTGCATGGTAAATTCACTAAAATGCGAGCAAGATGTCTTGTCGGTCCGTTGGTGGTCAGATCGATCGAACTAGATTTGAAAATCTAATGACGTCATGAATAATATAAAAATTAAAGTTATATGTACGTAGAATTTAAGACAAAATATAAGTATGTTGTAGCACTACATATAAACAATTAACAAAAAAATATACATGTACAATTTGAGCCAAAGTATTAAACCCTTAGTGGTTAAAATTAAAGTTAAGTTTAAACAGCATATGAGTAGTTTGCAACAAATTTTATTTTTTAGTTGTTACATGAATTATTAAGTTTCTCAAAGCAATACATAGATACAAACATGAAAATGAAGAAATTCATACAACCCTTTGCTGATTGCTTTTCAGAAGTCAGAAAATTATGTTCAGAAATCACTAGAACACACCAATAAATCTCAAACATTTGCTTCATTCATCTCCACCCATTTTTGGGTCTTGATTCATATCGCTCAATCTACAATAAAAATGTTAACTTTTCGCATTTAAACCTCAAACCCATATGCTGTCAACCGTTTCACCTTCCCTTTAGGGTTTATTGATCGCAATTGTAAGCTTTAATGTCTTCTTCTTCTTTATCAAAATCATCTTGCTTACAATGTCATGAATCGAACTCCAGTTGCTTCAGAAATGGATGGAGGCTCCGTAATGGTGAACGTGCAAACCTTTGTTATCGATGCGCGTATGTTCTTCAGATTCCCCTCTTCTTCTTGAATAGAATGTTCAAATTTGTTTGTTTTGTGCTCTTCAATTTGGTGAAGTCATAGCTTTCTGATTAGTGTACTCTGTAATTGATGTTTAGCTCAATTTATGATTGGTGATTATTGGCTAAATGTTTACTTGCGTTTGAAGTAGTTTGCTAGGAGTTAATATGCACCATTGCATGATTTGATTGATTGCATTTGCACTACATTGGTTAGGATCAAATGGTGTTTGGGGAATTCTGCAACAACTCTCATGGGTTCAACTTGTTTTTGATGTTAAGCGTTCCGTGAAAATTTATTAATCTAACTGGTTTATCAGTGCTGTTAAAGCTTGCTTTGGTTAAAGGAGCGCGTGTCTTAGGGGTGTTTGGATGAGAAAAGAATTTTCATATGGTTACATTTTTGAGTTTTATAAGCTATACTTCGTTTGATTTATGAATTTGTTGTTAAGTGTGACTTTTTGTTGAATTTAGTTGTGTCTATGAGGAGGGAAGGTTCTGCGAAACATTTCATTCAAGCGATGATGGTTGGAGAGACTGTGAATCTTGTGGGAAGGTATGTATAATTAGGAGGACGTATGATAATGATGTGCAGTGCTTAAAAATATATTTGTGAAATTATGTGTATCTTTTCACCTCTATCTTGCAGTTGGTTCACTGTGGTTGTGTTGTGTCATTCGATCAGTATTTTCTGCTGGATTTTGGTGGGGTGATCTGCATGGAATGTTCAAAGAAAAATCTCATTCGGGTAAGATGGTGTTTGCTTTATCTTATTTTATTATTTATAAAATTGTGACCCTGTTTCAGTTTTGTTTTAGATCGATGAAGAAGAATCAATCTGAAATCTTTTTCATGTACCACATTTTAGCACACCTAACTGAATCATGATCACTACGACACCATTCACTTTCATATTTACATTTTGCACTTGTTTAATTGACCATTTAGTCTCATATTTACATTCTTTTTACTACCAGAAATGAAAAGTAATGCTGTAGCATTTTACATATTATAGGCACAGAATCAGCGGTATGCACGTGAATTTCAAACAGATCCAACAAACGTATCTGATCTTGCCAAGAAAGTACAGATTGAACCTCACTACTGGCCTGATGCTATTGATTCAGAGATGCAACGCGTCCCTACCACGTATCCTCTATTTTTAATATTCCATATACCATTTTAGGGCGTGTTTGGAAGTGCATGTAACTTGTTTATTGTTAATTGAAGTCGCAATCTAGTGATTTTGATTACTTAGGGTCAACCTCATAGGAACCCATAGGAACCCATCCTTTATTAGAATCTTGCAGCCAACCTCATTCAATTGGCCTAGGCTCAAGATATTGCTCATGAGAGC
Organism: Flaveria linearis; assembly: GCA_024085815.1. Classification (NCBI taxonomy): domain Eukaryota; kingdom Viridiplantae; phylum Streptophyta; class Magnoliopsida; order Asterales; family Asteraceae; genus Flaveria; species Flaveria linearis. The sequence goes on along the minus strand of CM044017.1, from coordinate 10,261,021 downwards.
AGGGATGTAGTACACATTGGTCACTGTATGTTCAAGATTTGAACGTGAACATGAGCTTGGATCTTAGGATTCATATTGATGATAACAAGAATTCAATGATTAGGTGCTAAAATATAATAAATAATGATGACGATGAACATGAAGAACACATACAATGATGATTAATGCTTGATGTTATTGATATATTGTTGAAATCATCATTCAAAAGAATGATGATATAATGTTGAAATCATCATCCATGAGGGATGATGATATATTGTTGTTGGTGATAAAACCCTAATTCACCCTAACATGTGGTGAATTAATCACACATTACAAGGATGATATGTGCTAAAATATATACTAGTCTAGCATTACAAATAATTACAATATAAACCCTAGACTAATATTTTTGTTGATTTCGTGCTTCAAGTCTTCAACTTCAATACTATTGAAATCTTCAATTTCTTCCAAGGTAGAATACCCAACAATACTCCCCCTAAATTGTAGATTTTCAATGTGACTTGAAGCTTGATCTTGTTTTTGTTGAATAGTTATCCAAAGTCGAGAAATATGTCGTTGATGCGGAAGCGTGGTCTTCAAAACTTTGGAACAACTATATTATGTAACTCAATGTCACTTGTTTTTGTTGTTGAGAGCCCAAATACGAGGCCTAAATTTGTTTTGTTGATCATAAGCCCAATCTTCAACACTTGAGCCCAATTCCAACTATCGTTTTTGTTTAATAATGGAGTCCAAGAAACAAACCCAATTGTGTTCTTGAGCCCATTTGCAACCCTAGGTTGCAAACCCTAATGTTTCAACCGCAAACGAACTTTGGTTCGGCAACCCTAATTAGGGCAGCCCTAAGTCGCATGAGGCTCTACTTGGCAGCCACATTTGGCAGCCATGTTCGGCCTCATCACTTGGTCCGCAAGAGCATTCATTCGGCAGCATTAATGTGGTTCGGGAGCAGCGCTATTTGCAAGAAACCCTAATCCGCAAGAGCATTCATTCGGCAGCCATATGTTTGGAAGCAAGATCCTTGATCGGCAGCCCCTTATGTGGCTGCAATCCTTGGCTCGCAAGCTGCCTTTGGCAGCCTCTTTTGCGGCCGCAAGAGCTGAAGGCAGCCTTTTTTTTTTGCAGCCCATAATTGGCAGCCACATTCGGATTGGAAGCAATCCTAATCCGCATTTGTTTGATCCTTGTTTGGCAGCCGCAGATAATTCAGAAGCAGTCCCAAAACCGCAGCTTTTTGATCTTGAGGCAACCAAAAACCTTGAATATTGATTGATTGTTGAATTGTTTTCTTCAAATCTTCAATAATTTCAGCAGACTAAACATGAAAACTCATCACAATCAATATGAATCCACAACTCCAGCTCTGATACCAATTGTATGTTCATGATTTGAACGTGAACATGAGCTTGGATCTTAGGATTCATATTGATGATAACAAGAATTCAATGATTAGGTGCTAAAATATAATAAATAATGATGACGATGAACATGAAGAACACATACAATGATGATTAATGCTTGATGTTATTGATATATTGTTGAAATCATCATTCAAAAGAATGATGATATAATGTTGAAATCATCATCATCCATGAGGGATGATGATATATTGTTGTTGGTGATAAAACCCTAATTCACCCTAACATGTGGTGAATTAATCACACATTACAAGGATGATATGTGCTAAAATATATACTAGTCTAGCATTACAAATAATTACAATATAAACCCTAGACTAATATTTTTGTTGATTTCGTGCTTCAAGTCTTCAACTTCAATACTATTGAAATCTTCAATTTCTTCCAAGGTAGAATACCCAACATTCACTACCCTATGCTCTCCATTATTGCACTGAAAACATATAGAACCCCTGCCTTTTATGACCACAACTGAGCCATCACCAAACTTCACTTTCCCTGTGATGGTTTCATCCAACTCAGTGAAGTGAGTCTTGATTCCTGTCATTTGGTTACTGGCCCCATTGTCGAAGTACATGAGCAGGAGTCAGCCCCTTTATTAATCTCCTTGGGGTATACATTGTTTTCTTCCTTTCTTCCAATAGACCCAGATCATGTGTGACTTTGACCATCAACAGAGTGGGTTCTTGGTCCTCCTGGGTTTGAGTCAGATGGGCCTCATGATCTGCTCTCTTTTGAGCCCTGCACTCGCTTGAAAAGTGCCCCAGTCGGTCACAATTATAGCACCTCATGTTTCTCTTATCTTTCTTGGTGGAGGCACCCTTGTCACTGCTTTCAGAGTTAGAGTCTGGTGCCTTTACTCCTCCCATATCTTCCTCTACCTCTACCTTTCCCTCTGGTTTCCCCAGCGACTGATGTTCTGTGGCTATCTTGTTTGGATTCACATCTGATCCTTTCTTGCACTCAGCCCTGGTTAGGAGCAGCTGACCTAAAGAACTCTTCCCTTGGGAAGCTGGCTTGAGTCTCTCCTCATAGGCCTTCAGTCTTCCCGCCAGTTCCTCGAAAGTCATGGCATCAAGATCAGAAAACTGCCCTATAGCAGCCACAATTAGGAGAAATATCTCAGGTGCAGCCTTCAAGACTCTCCTCACCTGCTTAGAGATCGCAATTGTGGTTCCCAGAGCTCGATATCTTGATACCAAGTCTCCCATCCTGCCTGCGAAATCATCAATTGATTCACTGTCGGACATGGTCATCATCTCAAACTCATGATCAAGACTTTGGATTCTTGCCTGCTTCACCCGGTCTTCTCCCACATATATCTTCTTCAGCCCCCCCCCCCCCCCCAATATCCTTTGCTGTCTTGAATGCAACAACCTGCATCAGGACATCCTCAGGCAATGACTAGAAGATGAATGCTCTAGCCTTCTTGCCAAGCTTCGCATCGACTGCTTTAGTCGTAGGAGGTTCAATGGCATCCCAGAGTCCCTGGGCATCCATGAATGCTTCCATCTTAAATGCCCATGAGGTGTAAGTGGTCGGCGTTAGGATTGGTATCTTGAACGAAATTGAGTCGTTCATATTTTTCAGGGCCACTTGTCGGTTGTTATCCGCCATAGAATTGAATCAAGGTGTGATCGGAGTAGTAATTCGACCAATTCGATCGTGGGTGGTGTCAATTGCAGTCCGTCGTGGTTGCTGTTGCAGTATCGGCCCGTCGGCTTCTTCAATTGATCGCGACTGGGAGTGCGGTTGATCGAGAGGGATGATCGGAGCTTAATCGAGAGGTAATCGATGGATCGAGAGCCTTAATGCGCTCTAATACCAAATGTTATACTTTGAACATAACGATAAGATTTCTATTGAAAAGGGTGTTGTTTTTTTCAATTACATTTTAGGCTACTTATTTATAGCAGTTAGAAGAACTAACTATTCATATTTACACTTTTAGTCCCTACACTTTACACTCTATACAAACTAAGCACAAAGTATTCTAAACACTAAACAATACAATGAATTAACTAACAGTTGTCCTATGAGATTTGCCTAAGGTGTTGATATTCATAAGCTAAAATGTTAATTTTTATGCTGAATATTCGCAGGCATCCAGCTGATGTGATGAAACATCTTTATCCAGCAACAGTTTCTTGAAATCTGCAATAGAAGGAAGTATTTACCCTTTGAAGGTAGAGTGTGATTAAACATAGACACAATGTTTTTCTTTTTTTTTCATTAAAAATATACTGGGATAGAAAATGAAAGACTTGTTCAGTACAAAGATTGTTGGACGAGTGAAAAGTGGCAAATTTAGAACTTTTCAATTGTAGTCACGATTATTTTTTAGATTTGTTTCAGCTACTGTAGTGATGAAAATTTGAGGGGTTGTGATGACGTTGGATATCTAATGATGTAAAGTTTTGGCGGAGGGTCAACAAACAACTTGAATCATGTTGTACAACCTCGCTCTAGTTTTGCATACGCGAGACAATACATATATACATGACGACCCTAAAGATAGATACAATATGATCAAATGGGCAAATACAAAGAAGTGAAAATCATGCAAACACTAGCGTGTGTATTCATGATCGTGTTTAAACAATCTCACACATATAACCATATTTACGCATCCACTTTTTTACTTACTTGTCATTTAATTTGAGAAGGCAACAATGCATTTTCATGGATAAGTGAGAACATAATAAATTTGTATAATTGATATAAATCATATAATTTCAGCCACTCCAACTATAGCTGGGTGGTTCTTGTCTTTTAGGAGAAAACTGAGATTTAAATCTTTGCATGTTGGAGATTCGGAATCAGTGTAGGTTAAGTGTAGAAATAAACGGGTGTGTGAATTGCAGTTTAAAAAGACACTTGAATTCAAACAAGAGAATAGCCATTATTTTTTATAAACTTTGTTAAATTAAAAAGTTTTATTAGTCAAGCCCTTTTGAATTACAGTGTTTTCCATCACCTGTGAAAATAAACGTCTCTTATCATTTCACTTTAACACATGATTTTACACTCATATAGATTGCACTTTTCATCAATCATCTTTGCCATAGATAAATTGTAGGCTTATATTTTTATGTAACATATCATTATACATTATGCTGTATAATATAAGTTCATAATACATATGGAACAAAGATGAGACAACACATCCAAGTTCAGGTGCATAAATCATCAACAACTAAGATTTTGCAGATCAACGTTTTTATTTGTTAATTATAAATTAATGCCGTAATTAGTTAGATTATATAGTTTAGGATCTAAAAAGGATGACTCCACAGAGAATAAATGGTCATTTCATAAATCATGTGCGTGATTGTTGAGCGTCCCTTTAGCCAAGAAGTTAAAGTAAAACCAAATCTGAAGAGGAGTGCATGATTTGGTGGTAGAAGTCCATAACAGGGTTCGAGTTCACTTGAAAATGTGCTTAACGTATGAGTTCAAGGTCACTTTTGCTTAATTGTTGGAGTACCCTAACGACATAGTACATGCACAAAGTGTTTATTCTTATTAACAAGACACAAGTCGGAAGTTGGAGCCACGAGTCCAAGACATGGCAAAACCAATAAGAATATATACACATGGCAGGTAACACACGTGTTAAAGGATTGATCGTGTTAAAGGATTGATCGTGTTAAAGGATTGATTGGTCCATGTAGAGAAGATGACAAATATTTTTGGTTACCTCATCTTTCTTAGTCATTGGTTATTATGTCAATTTGTCGGAATGATAATAACCAATAGGAATGAAGAAGATGGTAGCATGAATACCCATGCGAAAGTGACGTTTAGCAATACACGAAGGGTCATGCACAAAATATGAATTCACTCGCACCAAACACACTTTCCACCAATGTTTTCAAAACCGGACCGGAAAGCGAACCGGACGGCCTAGAGGTTCACTGGTCGGACCGGTCGGACCGGATTACGAACCGGATGACGTCATAAATATTTAAAAAAATATAAAAAAATTCTAAATATTTGTAAAACTACAAACACATATCATTCAAGTAAATATAGTCCAAACTAACACAATATATCATATACATACCAAAATTAACAATTTTAAACAATATATCATGTTTAAACGGTGTTCCTTAATCCAAAACAACATCCAAAATACATACCATTCAAGTAAATATAGTCCAAATTAACGAACCGGTGTTTCTTAATTCATATCCAATAATATTTTTCTATTAAAATTAAAAAAAAAATACCAAAAACCGGTTCAACCCGGTTCACCGGTTCCGGTCGGACCGGTCGACCGCGCGAACCGGCCGGTTAACCGGAAAACGGTCCAAAAGCACCGAACCGAACCGGCTCCGGCACCGGTTCCCGGTCGAACCGGTCGGACCGGCCGGTCCGGTCCGGTTTCGAAATCATTGCTTTCCACACAACTAACAAAATACAAAAGTACATAAAAATGACTAAATAATTAGATCCACAACTACACAGTTACCATATAACTAACAAAAATTAAGATACTAAGAATTACCAGAGACATCATATACCTTGTAACGCATATACAACGCATTTTAAACCCTTTAATTTCGTACATGCCCACAATCGTCCCCTCATTTACATACACCGTGTAAACCTATACGATATCCTGTATTATGAAAATGTAAAGTTTTGCTAGAGGTAGTTTATACCTTTCCTAGTAAGTATTTTTCTTCTTGAAGAACAATAAGATCATTGTTTTGAGAACATCCCTTGAGTCAATGAAGAGAAATCATAGTCTTTGGCTGATTGTTTAGGAGATGTAGATGATGATGGGGCAGATGATTGGCGGCTCAACGGGCCGGATGGGCCCACATTATTAGGATTGGTGGCGAAATAGCTGCTATAGAAAAGTAAGGTGATTAATACCAATGTTGTTAGGACCGGATCGGACCGGCCGGTCCGACCGGTTCGACCGGGATTCGGAGGCCTGTCCGGTCCGGTCGAGGGTGGTTCGTTTTTGGAGAGTTGAACCGGCCGGTTCGAACCGAGTCGGCGGTTGGACCGGCCAACCGGTTCGGTCCGACCGGATTTTGATTTTTTTTTTTTATTTTTTTTATTTTAGTGGGTAAAAACGGGGTGTTAAACCATAAATTAGTACTTTGTATATACAAATATAGTTAAGTTTTATATATAACTATAAAATATATGTATAATCATATATAAATTACTTATATTTAATTACATATATAAATATAATTAAAATATAGTTAAATCCGGTCCATCCGGTCCGACCGGTCCGACCGGTCCGACCACCAAACCAGTAAGCCGTCCGTTCGACGTCCGATCCGGTTCTGAGAACATTGATTAATACTATGTCAACAGTCAAGTGGAGCATTTTTGTTAATCTTTGGGGCCTAAAAGATAAGTGCTTAACGTTTACGGGCCATAACGGTGCCCAAAACCTAATAGTCCAAGAGATGCAAGTCAACACATGAAACATAAATATTTTTCATTTTTGTGATACATAACTAAAATTGACTAACAATTCGCATAGGCATGCTGAATAGTTAGCTTCCATGACCTACTAGTCACTAGAGTAATTTGCTATCATGTGTGTAGAGAGAGACGTTAATACGTAATCAATTTTAAATAGAGAACCACATGGACACCTATAACTATTGCTTTAGATGCGATTACCCCCCCCCCCCCCCCCCCCTCTTCTTCCCCAGCCCACTACAATATCTTCCATGCACTATGTATGAGTGTTTGTGTGGTTAGTGTGTGTGTTTTCCTTTTGTAAAGACATACCTTGGTGTTGGAACCTGAACTAAGTTCCCACTTGGATTTGCCGCTGCCATGTTCCTCATCTAGTTCATGACAATAGAAATAATCAGTGAGGGGGTTACAAGCAAACTTTTTTCTTCAGTTGCTCACAATTAAAAAACATAAAATACGAAAGCCGGGTGAACGTTACATGAGTGTATTGTAAATTCTTATAACCTCTGAAATCGCTTCATTTTAAGATTTAGATTATTTTGCAATAACATTTTTTTTGCAGTCGTATATAACTCATTGATGATTTATTATAACAAAAGGTCAAAAAGAAATGTGGTCGCGTCAACCCAACCCACACTATTTCAACACTGCTCAAAGTGACCCCTAACTCAACCCCTCTGACGAGCCATCCTAAATCAGCAAAGCTGAGAATTCATGAATATTAACCTGCTGTATATATTTTTCTAGTTCATCTGTTCCGCCAGCTGGCATCATCAGTCCAGGAATTTGTAACCAGTTGACCAGTTTTGATTGGGTAAACTTGTACCACCAGGCACTGGCTGTTGCCCATTTACAGAAAACTTAGGTAATCCACCTGAATTAGCTGCAGCTGCCATAATTAGGGATTGCTGTTGTGCCAGCATGGCAAGTTGCTGCTGATGTAGAGAATATGGTGTGGTTGTATTACCCTGTTAACAGATAAATCATCAGATCTAGTGACTGGACACATAAGAACAAGTTAAAAACTTAAAATAGTATTTGCACTCTGAATTTCCATACATATTTGAAATCAATTCGATTAGTAAGTAGTATAAACACCAACTGTACCTTCTCAAAAAGGCTCATAATATCACTTTTAATATCTTTCTGAGGCTTTTCTGATGCATTATTTTTGTGACTGGAGGCGAATCTTTGAACAAGTCCTCAATATTAGAGGTGGACTTGGACTTGCTATCTACAAGTTTCAAAGGGCTTGTAGTCTTTGTTGCTGATGTTTCACCAACAGCTGTGATACGATAAAATGGAATGTGAATGATATAGTGTAGATGTGAATCTTTGAACAAGTCCTCAATAGGAGGATTGGTAAGGGGTCAAGACAAGTTAGGGTCAAAACATGTAATTTTATATTGGTCAACTTGACCTGAAAGACTATCCAAAAACACTAATAAGTAACCATTGTGCAGGATATTATTACAAACGTAATATTATTTGAATAGGCTGGTAAACGAATCAAAACAGGTTTGATTCAAAATGTAAATCCCGTATGGGTCGAGTTGATCTAAAACACCTTCTGTCCAAAAAGAGCCTCTTTAAACTAATTAATGTGTAGGATCTGATTACAAAAACTATATTATTTCATAATCAGATTTTTTTGAATGAAACGATCAGGTGACTTTATGTATTAAAATATACGCTTTCAGAAACTTTTGTCTCGGTCCCTTCAGCTATTTATTTCCTAACTTTACCCATTTGACCCGTTTTACCAATCATAAAAGAGAGCCCAGACCAACAACATTTCAGAATAGATAATAACCCTTCCATTCTATATCAGCTTTCTTCATTTCCATTAATTCGGGTCTTCTGACATTATAACACTTAATTCTTTATGAAAATTGAAATTATCCACAAATAAAAACGACAAAAAGCACCAGGCCTTGATGCCATAAAAGATCAATAATGAACAAAAAAGGTGAAGTGGTAAGAGTTAGATAGAAGTACAATATACCTAAGTTGTATTTCCATGACAAAATGAATCATTTTCCTAGAAGTCTAAAACAAATGCCTAAAAATACGATAACAAGTAGTTTGAGACACATGACAAAATCAACGGAGAATATGAGGAGAGAAAAGTTTATGACATTCGTCAAGCACTGAATGGATTGTGCATGTCTTTAGGCATATGTATCATTACTCTTCTCCATGTCGTTCTTAAGGAAAATGATGTGAGACATATGGAGAAGTAATGATGACAAAAGAGAGCTCAGTTATTGTAGTTTTAGGCTAACTGAGGACATACATTGAAATCCAGCCCATAAATCTTCTGCAGTAGGTGCTTCTGAACCATTCTCTGCAGGGCCATCGTCCATGGAAAGCATGTCAAAAAGATCAGTAGCAGCCTCAAATTTAGGAAGAGAGACAGCTTCAGCAGCCTCCTTTGCCATGTCAGCAGACTGGACTGCTGACTCAACTTTCTGTATCACCTGTTAAAGTTTTTGAGCGTCTGTATGTAAGTAGTTTATAAGATTGCATTGCAATTTTTATGCTTAAACTTGCATCCTCGAACCCTTGAGCCCTTGAAGCTGATGAGGGCTGTGTGAGTTTTTTTGTTAAAACCTTAAATCTTACTCCAACTAGTATTAATGTTCCAAAGATTTAAACAAACAGATGACGTGTAAAGCAGATTTTGTCAACCAATAGACAACCGCACAACTTTAATTAATTTCGAAACGCTCCTACATTGTACACCCAAATTTTGGTAGAGGTAGTAACATTAGCAGTTAGGTAATCGGAACAGGTTTGACGGAAATTATTAAGTTCTGTTCAAAACCATGCTGGGATGTGTTAACTAGAACACTCTTTTTGTCCGTTTTTTGCAAATGAAACATGTGTTATATGATTATAAAAACTATATTATTACAATAATAATCTAAAATCTTGGAATAAAACGATTTTAGAAGCTCTGTGCACTAAGAAAAGGCTTTTGAATGACCTTCAACCTGTTTGACCCATTTAACTCGGTCCTCCTTCAGATAAGTTATTTGTTTACACAACCCAGATCGATATATGCAAGTAAAAGGATCAAAATATGCAAACGTAACATACTGGTTCAGATGCTTTTGGAGGCACAGGGAGACTGATTTTTGTAGTAGTAGTGTTAGACACGTTGCTCTTTGTACTATGGGTCTGAAAGCTCTTTTTTTCATCAGATGTAGATATTTCATGCTTTTGCCACTGTGCAGAGGCTTTATTTTCTTGCAATCTCGAAGGTGAATTCGGCATTGCATCTTTAGCCGCCCATCTTTTTTCTTCATACCTAAGAATATAGGCAGTTAAGAGAATAAATATTACATAATATAGAGGTGGCAATTTAGAACCCAGTTACTTATGAATGTCGATTCTGGTTATGTTCAATCTCTAATGGGTAAAAAAGCAAAAGGCTCAACTGGTCAGGTGGATCGATTGCATCGTACTGGTTGAAAGTCACTCAAGGTATATTTATATTAGGTGTTCACGGCCCGATCCGGTTTGACAGGTTTTGATGAAAATTCTGGCCGAACCGCTAATTAATGTTTCAGGAAACAACAAACCAAACCAGCCTGGTTGGGTGGATCAACCGGACCACTTTGTTTTTTGGTGGTTTCACTGGTTGTTTTGGCAGTTTGAATGGAACTTTTCTTCATTAGTTCCAAAATCACTTGTTTGTGTTAGAATAATTAAAATAACAAAGATGAATCATGATTATAATACATATATAACTACATATTTTAAAAGGGAATAAATATATATACAAATTATAAGTTGAAACTGATTTTTATTGACCAATCATAAAGGTTAAAAGGCCGATGCCAAGTTTCAAACCAGACATAACCGTTAAGCCACCAAACCGTGAAAACTAAACCATCAACTGAACCATTTGGATCTCGAACTGGCCAACTTGCTTTGGTTTGGGCTGTTCGGTCGGTCTCAACTGTTTTTGAACACCCCTAACTTTTCTTCATAATATCTCCTATATCATTTCATCCATAAAATATATCTTATTACTGACATAATTTAATTTTTCGATCATATTTGACAAGCTAATTATTAACATGAGAACTCAAAAGTTATGGATTGATCCAGCGAGCACCCAAAAAGTACCATTTAAGTTGTTAGTTTGTTACCCAAATCCCCAACCTAACAACTATGCCACCTCTACATTATATTAAAGGGGAATGTTCTTGGAAAGCTAAAAAGATACATACTTTGCTCGAATAAAATTCCCAATGCCAACCCTGTCATAGTTTGGAGGTAGTTCAGCTTCCCAATAACTATTTGCTTTTGCATTTCCCATTGCTGAATACAAAAAGAAGTAATCCAATAAAAATTAACCAAGATAATTTAGTCAATTAAATCTTTCATCAGAACATATTTAGAAACTAAAGAAACTGAACTGTCTTACACTGGATAAATGCAACCTGTTCAGGAAGCCATGTGTCCAGCGTAGCAGATCTCACCTGCATTGGCATTTGTTATTAGAAATATACTAATAGTAATTATAGAAAATGTGTGCATCAAAGCTAAGAGACCAGTCAAACCCACAATAAACATACTGCAAAGCTAACTTTTTAGTAAAAAACCTGATATTTTAGTGGTGCGGGTAATCGATGGAAGTAGTTAGCTATAGCTAGATGTACAAAATACCCTTGCAGAACTTTGTTTTCCCTTAAGCTAAACTATCAAATTAGATCTTTTCACCAACAATAAACCATGAGTAGCTTCGCAATAATCAAACAGGGACATCATCAGATTTTTATTAAAAAAAATGTTGTAATTTTTGTGAGTCATCCCAACAAGAAAATTGGTGAGTTTATTGTGGGAAGAAGTAAACTGGCCTTAAGAACAATTCATAAGAGTTGTTATTATTTAACAGCGAAATGATACCGACTGAAGCTTTGTTATTTGAAGTGTCGTGAGGAGTAACATGCAACGGCTCTAGTCAAATGTTTAAAGTAACTATGTATATTCACATTTAAATCCTTAGTATGCAGCTAAGGGGCTTAAGACACACTGCAATTTGTTATGGAAAAGTGACCATTAGTATCTAGATGCAAAAGAAAGTTATCATTGAGCTGCCGAAAGTCTTTATTTATTTATTTAGAAATTTAAAACAATCCAAATGAGTATTATGGAAAAGTGACCATTAGTATCTAGTTTATGCTTGCTACTTCAAATAGAACTTATAAACAACTATACCGTTTTGTCGAATTAAAATGACTTAGAAATAGAATACATACAGTGTTATTGAGTAAAGAAAACTACATGCAACCACATCTATGTAAGTATTGATCAGAGTTATCACCTTTGATATGTGGACTCCTAGGCTTCTATGGATTCCAGAACATTGCATGCATATAAAGATGCCAAGATTCACACTAGCCCATCGAGGACCTCTGCCAAGCGAAAAGGCCAGCATTAGCAATTGACGTAAGTATGTTACTACATTAAGATAGAGCTTTACAATAACTAATTGTTTCACTCTAACATATCAAGAATAAAACACGTACTTCGCTTTGCAATCAACACATTCTCTGTTCTCTGGCAATTTAAGAAGCCCTTCTAGTATCTGTAGACAAGTTTTGCATTAATATCAAATAATAGGAGGCATAAAAGAATACCAGAAAGCAACAAGATGTCAACAAGATGACACAGGAAGCATCAAACAAAAATCATGGGAAAAATAAGGAGAAATAATGTATAAAAGAAACAAAAAGAAACACTACAGAAACAAACTAAAACAAAGGATACAGCAATTGATACGAGGGTGGTTATTTTCATACGGAAAATACAAAAGGTATTGCTTTTTTATAGCAAATTAATACATGAAGACAGAAGACTTCACTTTAAAACTTTAACTCTGCAATGCAAAACTTCAAATCACCAAACTAATTGATAAAAATGATATCTTCTACACTCTGTATCTTCATCATCCAAGTTTTCCCTCCATTAACAGACTCAAATTTCCTAACAACCCACCACAATTTCTATCCTATTTCAAGTTTGCAGATCAAAATGTGAAAAACAAAATCAATACAAACAGATGCTTAGCCTAGGGTTGGAGAATTAATGCTATCAAATTCAACCATGCAAGATGACAACAAACAAGTTACAATTTACAAACCACCATTAATCAGGTATCCTTTTAACCAAAAAACAAGTATCAACTCACAGCATTCATCCACATAGCTTAACTAATAACCATCCGTTATTTACATACATAATCCAAACTTCGTGATCAAAGTCAAACAACATGCAAATCTTCGAAGTAACGACACATCAATGTAGTTTTAGCTAATCACCTACGAATTAACATAATATCATCACCGTTCAGGCAAATTACGACTCATGAAATCGATCACCACAGATATGCAAACGTTAGAAGCAATACAAAATGATAAACCATACTTTTCTGTGTCTGGCATTAAGCTCCTTTGATACGTTAGCTTTTTGATTCATAATTGCCGGAGATATGGATTATATGCCGGAGAAGATGATCATCGGCGGTGAAGAAATCGATCGAAACAGGGGTTTGGTGGTTCCGTTGTTGTTTGATTACCGTTTTCATTTGGTGTCTTACGGGAACCGAACGTGTGAAGAGATTTACGGGTCGGGTCGGGTCGGGTGGGTTGTGGTGGGTCCACGCGTGTTCTCGTTTTTTTCTCAAACTTACGAGAATACAACCAACACGAAAATGGAATTTCTGTTTTGTCATTTAATGAAAGTCTATCCGTGTGTTCTCATTGTTTTTAAAAAGAAAATTGCAGAAATAGTATTTATAGTTTGATCAGATTACACGTTTGGTCTTTAATTTTTAACGCTTATAAAGTTAGTTTACTAAAGAAACATTTTGTCCTTCAAGGTAAATTTAAAAGGTAGACTAATTTTTATGAAATGTGAAAAAATAAAATAAAAAATGAATGACTTTTATATTAGGATTCAAACATCCAATGATTACATAATACTTTGAATTAACTTTGTAATTATTAATGTTTGAGGATGTAACCTGGTTAAACCACTTGAACCATTTATGTAGTTTTTACTGTTTTAAATCTTGATTTTTGTATCTTTAAAAATTTTATAAACTATAGTTTTTTTCTTCTAGTTAAAGCATTTATAATAGCTTGTTTATTCTCATGCTATTAGGCATGTTATTTGAGCTGTTAATCGGTTTTCGGGTTAGGTTACTTGTGTTTTTAGACATAAGAAATCAACCCAAATACCAAGCAAAATAAATAATGCTTAATTAGTATTTGAGTTTCAGATTTCGGTTACATTTGTGCCATATTTAATCGCAATCAGGTTTATGCTTGTAAATGGAGTATGGAGATATCCATCTCTTGCTCAACAATTAGAACGCATTCTTACTAATGCAAACTTAACAGGTTATGCACGTATGGCCTACTCGAATAGGATATAATTGTTTCGTCATAATTCGAATGTTAATATAACATATAATAATTTATATATTTCAAAGTTACAACATTAAAACTTGCCGGAGAATGATTGTGGATTTGGGATGAATCTTGTGGCACAAACTTGTTTGATTGAAAACTATTAAACATTCTTCTAGTAATGATATTAAGGGGGTGTTTGGGATTCCTTTTAATTTGAAAATGACTTATTGACTTTTTCAATAAAGTGTTGGGTTCAAATACAAAGTGAACATTATGTAAAAAGTGTGAGAAACAATCGGTGAGTGACATGTGACATATTTTTAAAAATAAAAGGAGGGGCATTTTAGGAAGTTTAATTTATTGAACCCAAGCCTTCAACAAAATTCTGTTGAAGATTGCTTACATCTAATTTATTTGAACACAAGCCTTCAACAAAATTCTCAATTTATCGATTTAAACGGTTGATGTTTCATCTTACATCAATTTCAATCGTTGAAGATTCAAACGATCGAATTCATCTGTTGAAGATTGCTTTATATTGTTTATGTTGAAGATCGTTGAGTTATGTTGATCTATTTGATTTCATTAGTTTGGTACGTATGAAGACGATTATACACTGTAATTGAAATAGTATGTTAATAATTTTGTCGTTTGGATCATCATTGTGTCTATACTGTCTGATTTCTGTGAATTTTGTTATTGATTGACATTATCATTATGTCATAGGTATCATCATTGTGTCTTTTTGTTCGTCATTGTGTCTTTTGTATTGTCATTGTGTCTGAATAAAATAGTTATTGTGTCTATACTGTTAGATTACTCTGGACATTATCAATATGTTGTTGAACATATTTTATAAATATCAGGTGAGTCTCTATATGTTGTGTCTTTTATGTTGTGTTTGTTTTATGAATTTTGTTATTGATTGACATCATCATTGTGTCTTATATATCATCATTGTGTCTTTTATTCGTCATTGTGTCTTTTGTATTGTCATTATGTCTGAATAAAATAATTATTGTTAATCAATTGGTTACGAACAAAGACGAGTTGTGTTTTTGCAGAGTTACCTGGAGGGAGCGAACGAAATGAAGCAAAATTCAGTGTACCTGTTAAGCAAAGACAAAAGATATGCCGAAAAGAATGAAGTCAGCTCGTGAGTTAGCCATCGAACAAGCAGGAAAAAAGTTAAGAAATTGTGGGTTTTGCAAACAACCTGGTCACGTTATACACAATTGCAGTTTATATCTTCAAAGCATTAAGGATAAACAAGTTTCAAACAGCTCAACAGTTGATTCTGTGCATATTCAAGAATAGGATTCATTGTGTCATAAGATTTATTGTGTCATATACTCATTGTGTCATTATATTCATTGTGTCATTATATTCATTGTGTCATAATACTCATTGTGTCATGTTTGAAGAGTTTTGTTTACGTTTGATTTTGACGATAAAAACAAATTACCAAAATACTATTGTGTAATGTAAAGCAACATACAGCAACAAATATTAACATGCCAACACATAGTAAAATATAATAACATGCCAACATACCAAATTACTATTGTTTCAAATTACCATTGTGTCAAACTACCATTGTGTCAAACTACGATTGTGTTAAATTACCATTGTTTCAAACAACCATTATGTCAAACAACCATTGTGTCAAACAACCATTGTGTCAAATAACCATTGTGTCAAACACTATTGTGTCAAATAACCATTGTGTCAAACAACCACTGTGTCAAACAACCATTGTGTCAAATTACTTTTTGCCCCTCCGCCTGTTAGCAGTTTTCCACTTATTTACATTTTTGCCACCGTGTTTTTTTGAACCATTGATCTATTTTAATGAGTTGATCTAATGATCAGAATTACTTCTCACCCTTTTTAGAAAATATAACCTTTGTAGCATACCCTCTCCCTTCAATAAATTAATAAGTTAGTATAGAGTGACTTGTTAACTTATTTCCTTCACAATCATCACATTATCAAACATTATAAAATGACTTTTTAACTTTCTAAAATTTAATAAGTTAAAAAGTCAGTAAAAAAACACTCCCAAACACCCACTAAGATGATGAAAATTGAAAAGGGCGTCATGATAGAATTAGAAACATACCTACAGAAAGAGTTAGTTACACAGAATGTCACTGTGTTTAGGCCGGTTTTTACTTTTGGTTCTTAAGTTTGCAAAATTATTAGGTCGGTCCAAACGTTTAACCAAACGTATTGTAAAAGGTCCTCAACTTGGATGATCATTATCTTTTGTCGTTAAATGCTTGTAAAATAACAAAAATACCCCTAGCTCTTAAAAAATAACATTTATATATAAGAATATAACAAAAATGTGACCCACAAATTAATCTTTAACATCTAAACCCTAACTTAAACCAACCACTATCATTCTGCTAAGAGTAAATTGCCATTTTCATCCCTGTGGTTTAGTGAAATTTGCCACTTTAATCCAATAGTTTGTTTTTTCGCATCTGGGTCTCTGTGGTTTACAAATTTTGTCATATTCATCCAGTCCGTTAACTCCATCCACAATTTCCATTAAATGAGGGGTATATTGGTCATTTTACATATATGTTTTTATTTTTCTTTTTTTAAACCTGATTTAATATATACTCTTTAAATACATTGTTATTTTAGTCCATGTGGTTTGAGCGTATTTGCCAATTTAGTCCAAAAATAACCACCACACCATTACCCGTCACAAGAACCACCGAACCACCACCACCACCCCATCACAAAGCCACCAACACCACACCAGAGCACCCACCACCACCGCGCACATTGGATCGTCGCTACCATGTAAACCCTTAAATCGACAATCAATATTGGACTTGTAACATACTACTTCGAAAATGCATATCAAACCTTACTAATACCTCTACAATACTCATTTTCAAGGGTTCCATATATGCTTTCAAAGGGGTTTGTTATAAGTTCGAGATTAACGGTTTGTTTCTAGGGTCTACATGGTGGTGGTGATCTAGTGTGTGATGGCGGAGATCTAATGTGTGGTGGTGGAGATCTAATATGTGGTGGTGGTGCCCGTCTGGTGTGGTGTTGGTGGTTTTATGATAGGGTGGTGGTGATGATTTGGTGGTTATGATGGAGTGTGGTGGTTTTGCGGCGTGGTGGTGGTGTGGTGTGTAAATACGAGGTCCAACTCTAGATGGTTCTGGTCTTGTTGAACTTCGATTTACCGATGCTCTCTGAAGCTTCACACCTACGCATAATGAAAACAACACCAGTTAAGGCGTTCCAAGGGGGAAATATCCCTGGAACGACCCTCCGGCGTGAGAGTAAGTATTGGTTGAATGGAAATATGTGATAGGGATAATTAAGGGGGAGCTTTTATGTGTATTCTTTTGTGAGGATCTCGATCCTCCTTACCTGGTATTTATAGTGTTTGCCTGCTGCAATCGTGTGCTGATTTACACGGATTATTCCCCGACAAATCCATTACCTTTTATATTCTCCGACCGTTACTGAATTATCGGCTATGATTGGGGTGATTCCGATGTAATTAAATGTGGGGCACATGTCCTGCTAGCTTACCTGTTCCGCCCACATGGGCCGGGCTTTCGGGTTCGGGTACCCGGTCTTGTGTGGGTTATTTGTACCCTACATCTACATGGTGGTTCCATCACGAGTGGTGGTGATATGGTGTTTTACGCCAAAGTGGTGGGATTTTTGGACTGAATTGGCAAACATGTCCAAACCACAGGGACTAAAATAATTTATTTAAAGGGGATATATTAAATGGGGGTATGTAAAATGACCAATATACCCATATATGTAAAATGACCAATATACCCTTTTAACGGAGAATGTTGGATGGAGTTAACGAACTGGATGAATATGACAAGATTTGTAAACCACAGGAACCCAGATGCGAAAAAATAAACTATTGGATGAAAGTGACAATTTTCATCAAACCACAGGGACCCAGATGCGAAAAAATAAACTATTGGATGCGAAAAAATCAACACCACCTTTCCATGATTCTATTAGGCCACCACGACCACCATACCACCACCACCTCATTCCCACCACCACCTCATTCCCACCACCACAACCCAACTCTCTCTCCCTCATCGTAGCAGTACCCCCCTCTTTTGTGATACGTTTTGTCAAACGTTTGAATCGATCTTGTAATTTTCAAACCTGATGACCAAAATTAAAACAGACCTAATTACAGTGATCTTTCGTGTAATTAACTCAATAAAAATAGTGATTTTCTTTTTATTTTGCGTGGGAATTTGGATGTGTTGTGTTGCTAATATTTTCCCATTACATTTTAAAAAGCATAAATATCTCGAAATAATTAGTTATCCAAATGACTCAAAAGATCAGTCCAAATACATCAAAACAAAAAAACGTGTGGGATGTTGTCGAAAGTTCCAATGCGATCCAAACTTCAATCCGTCAAAATATATCATATAAAATTACAGAAGTAAAATAAAATAAAGGATTTGTTTTTAAAAAGAATATACACAAGTAAATTGGGATTTGGGTTTTATCAATGAGATTATGCACATCCCATCCTCTATATATTTATGAGTATGTTATTTATATTTTAAAGAATTATTACGAGTGTAAGATAGTAAACAAATTATTGTTTATCTCATAGTGCACTGCACATGTGAACCTTGTGACTCATGTGCATTGCACATGAACATGAAAACATTTTAGTCTTTTTAATCTTACAGGACTATGTGATGTTATGAGAACGCTAATCTTTGTGTGATGTATGTGATGTATGCAATTTAGTTATTTTAGTTATTTTGTTTGTGGACATGCATATGCATATACAAAACTTTATTGTGATGTAGGCTTATTGTGATGTATGCGTATATTATCGTTGTCGAACCTGGGGTCTCTTTGGAAGCGGTCTCTCTGTCTTCCAAGATAGAGGAAAGACTGGCCACCACCTACCCCTCCCAGACCCTACTCTTAGTGGGATATACTAGGTATGTTTGTTTGTTTGTTTGTTTAAACTTACAGGGCTATTCTTGTATTATTATTTATTAATAATTAATAATAATAATAATAATATTTAGTGGGATATACTAGGTATGTTTGTTTGTTTGTTTGTTTAATCTTACAGGGCTATTCTTGTATTATTATTTATTAATAATTAATAATAATAATAATATTATTTCTTGAGCTCACCTTCCCCGCCACCATATACCACCCCAAACCACCACTGTCATCGTCTCCTGCCACCTTGCCGACTATACCACCACCACCATCGTCTAGCCAGCCCCACCCATTTAACCCTTGAACTTTAACATATATAAACATCATGTTCTTAAAATTGTATCCACCATTTCAATATTATTCTCCATTTTAAACTCACCAAAACCTTAGTTTCAAGTAAGACAGAAAGAGAATGAGAGAGATATATATGCTGGTGGAGCGGTTGCTATAACGGAGCTCACAGTGGCGATCGGTCTTCGACGAGGGTGACATAAGGCTGTTCCAAGAACATGGAGCAAGTGATGAAGTTTCTTGACAGGAAACAACAATAGTAGCAATGGTTTACAGTTGTCATCCACTTTCTGGCAGCATTAACAACCTCCACGAGTGGCGTAGAGATGCTGCTCGAAATGGCTTAGTAGATCTAGGATGGTTATAACTGCAATTTAAATGTCATATTTGCAAGAATGAGAAGGGGTTGTGCTGTAGTTGCAATGGCTTTTGTTTGAGGGCGAGAACCGAAGATGTTCTTGCCAAGAAGCGGTGGTGGCTAGCGATGGTTTGCTGAGAAGTGTCGCTGGAAACCTACTTGCGGTGGTCGCCAGTGATGGTATGCCGAGAATGAAATTAAGGTTTAAAGAATTTAGGCGTAAATCAATATTACAAGAATAGTCATTTGGTAGTAAAAAGATTAAATAACCTCATGTGCAGTGCACACGAGGTGACTGAACTGAAAAAGTTAACTTGCATTAGTGAAAAGGATTACATCCGTAATAACTTTTCACAAAATAGAGCATATTTTATTCAAATAAACCAGTCCATAATTCAACCTATTATAAAAAAGAAAACTGTAATTCGACCTATTATAAAGAAAAAAATTGTAATTTACTCTCTTTGTTATAAACTACCACACATCCAATTTTGTGTACTACGAGCACTTGCAATCTAACATCATTTTAGGAGAAAAGCTAATCTTTAAGGGACCCAAAATTCCAACATACTAAAGCATGATCGTAAAAGTCACTAACCGCTGTCAAGTCGGTCGACTAGGAAGTTACGAGTACTTGGTCTAGGCGGGGAGTACTCGGCCTAGGCGAGGGAGTACTCGGACATAGTAAATTATAAAAAAATTAATTTTTGAGAAATTATATATGCCAAATATCATAAGTTTACTAATATTTATAACAAAATAGGTGAAAATTAATATATATCAAAAGAATATATTCGACTACTATAGTATTTTAAAATATGATAATTATTTTTCAATATGTATACACGTAGTAATTATTTAATACTTATCTTTCAAAGTATATTAATGAAAAACAAGGAAAATACAACAAGAATTGGTGAAAAATAGTGAGAATCAGTGAAAAAACAACAAAATCCGAGTTGGGCCGAGTAGGCCGAGTTTGACCGAGTTTCTTAGAGATTGACAGATTTCGAGTAAGTTTGACCGAGTTTAAAAAAATCGTCTCGACACACTTCTGATTACCAGGTACTCGCCGAGTACTCGGCCGCCTAAGACAAGTTTCACAACACTGCTCTAAAGCAACATTATAACTGTAGCAATCATTGGTTAGGATTTGAAAATTTTAAAACCGCATCTAAAGGTAATTTTTTTTCTTACAATGATAACCTACATGCATCAAACCTACTAATAATTCTACATAGTAATTAATTTATAACAAATCTATTATACATGAGATTCAAACCCTTAACTTTAAAAGTTTCATTACTTTAGCTTTTTTGTCACTAGATCTAACCTGCAAGAATAAAACCTATCGTGAAACTCAGTTTTTAACCCAAAAGTGAACCCAAAACTTAGTTGTATCGTATTCTTTAAATATGCAATACTAATAATTTTTTTTTTCTAATTCACCCGCAATCACTCAAAAAACATCCCGATGACACATAATTACATCAAAATGAAAACTCTAATATAAGTTGTATAAACATCAGGGTTTAACTCACCCAAGAACAGCAAAACGCAAGCTTTACCAAACCGAAATCAAGACTACAGGTGGGAAGAATTCAAATCAAATCAAATCAATCATAACTTCTATCATCTCATCTTCCAATTCCAAAAATTCCAACACCCACTTTTGATTTTGATTCACATTCAAAACCCTAATTTTCACCACTTCGTTCTGATCCCCTCTTTAAACCCTAAGTTCATCCCCAATATATCAGCATCCATCAAATTACCAATCGTTTTCAAAGATCCACAATCAAGTTCCAATTTTTACAGATCAACAACATCGACCCAATTGAACAGATTTCTTATATACGTACTATATCTTCTTACTTCTACATCTGCAGGCTCGCTTTTGATTCAAGCATGGAGCGATTTAACCTTCTGGAGGGCAGTGGTTCGTTTAATGATCATAGGATGCGGAGTGATCGTGCGATTCAGGCGAAAAGTGGAGGAAAACATGTGGTGAACGAAGAGAAGAAGGCTGCAGTTCATGAAGAAATCAAGAAAGTGAACCAGCTTCCGCCGCATAGCAGTTATGCTACTCATCGGATGAAGGTGCTTAATAAGATTCTGCAGCTTTTATCTGTTCAGGTATGGAGATAAAAGTTGTTTTATGAGGGTAGTATGTTAATTCTATTACAAGTTTTTGGTGAATTAGTGAAATGAATTTGCAATGATTTACATATCAAGTTTATAATTTCAAAATTAGGTTTCTTGGGTTTCTAAGTTATTTTAGGCATTTGTATTCATATATGTGATTATGTGGGGTTAGGTAGTTGAAGACGCTAGGCGCGCTCAAGGTGCAAAGGGTGAGTCTGTTGCCTAGGCTCAAGATGAACCTTTTAGGCAATGGGCATAGTGTAAACATTTCATGTTTAGGGGCTTTAGACATGTTTTATGGGCTAGTTTCGACTGGTTCCAGGCATGTTTAGACCATTTTTAGTTGTTTTAGACCAGTTTTTTCAAAATTGGCTGGAGTTTTATTATGTGTGCTTTGATGGACACAAGGCATTATGGTGTGCTGGGCTGCAACTAGGCGAGCACAATGTATGGCTTTGACTATATAGATGTGGGAAGTGAACAATGCACATAACTTCCTGTATATATGTTAGCATAGATTTCACGAAATTTCGTTTTATAGATTTTAATAGGGTTGTTTATTTTTGATACGACATGAAGCAATCAAGTATTTGGTTGTCATTCTTAAAAAGATTGTGTTCGTGTTTACATGTTTAAAATTAGAATACAAATTATAGTCTATAAGGTCAAACTACCAAACTGCTTACAACTCATTTACATCCCGCCAACCTGTTTGACTCGTTTAGATGAATGGGTTACATGCAGTGTTGCAAAAATCGGGATTAATCGCGATTAGTTGGAAATCGGCCCCTCACCTAGTAATTTTTTGCTGATCGGCCAATTAATCGCTAGGTGGTCAACGGTGGTCAAAATCGGACCTAGGCGGACCCTAGGCGGTCTTAATCGAACATAAATCTGTGATTTCGGCGAAATTCCGGTAGGGTTCCGGCGATATTCCGGCGAACTTAAAAAATCCTGACAAAATTGGAAATTCCGGCTTAACTTGGAAATTCCGGTCAAATATGTGTATTTATATATAAAACTGATATTTTTTTTTTATTAAATTTACATATGAAAATGTGTGTATTTATATATAAAACTGAAAATTATATATAAAAATTCCAATCCGATTAATCGCTAGTCGGTACCCCACCGCTCCACTAACGCCTAGCGATTTTTACAGCAATGTTACATGGTTGTATTCGGGTCACACTATTTTAAGTGTGTCCAACTTAGGGTTGTTGCATTTGATCTTTGATGCGAATACATATATGGCTCTTTTTAATGTTCATCAATTTAACAACCCGACACTTTTATCACTTCCCTCTCCTAATTTATTTATTGATATTGAGTCCCCCTTTGTAAGTATTTGATTCATGAATGTGCAATTCTCTTTGGTTTTAGGAGTAACTCTAAGCTTTAGCATAACATTTAAGTGTTTCCATAAACTGATCCTCCAACGGATGTCATTGTTAGTTTTGCAAGACTTTCAGGCCTAATCATTCAAATGCATTTCAAAGAGTTAATATGCGGGTCTCTGTTGTCAAAAGTGCAAGGCGCGCCCCTAGGCCCTTAGGCGCAGCTTGGCATAGTCTTGTTGCATCGCTTCAAAAGCCCCGGTTCTAGGGGCTCAGGCGTATACTTTGACTAAAATTTGACCAAAAATCATCTGAAACAATCACACTAGCCTTAAACAAGCCTGGAATTAACCTAAAAAGCATAAGACATGCCTAAAACTTATAAAATGGTATTTCTATTATGCGTATTGCTTAAGAAAAGCGCTTGCTTTTTAGGTGCCCAAGTCTAAGGCTCACACTTTGCCCCTTGAGTTCACCTAACGCCTTTGACAACTATGATGTGGGTAAAAGATACAATAGTTATAGATTTGTGATAGGCATATTGACATGTTAGTCAGTTAGTTTGAAGTTACCTAAAAATCTATTTTATATGATATAGATGCATAATTAAGCACTCAAACATCATAATGGCAACATTAGAAGCATAAGAATCATTAATGGTGAATGAATATGCCATGAAAAATTTACACCAAGGCCAGTCGTATTTCAAAACGACATTTTAGCCCACACAAGCATCATTTGGGATCATTTGTTTTTTTTTTTCTTTTGTGCCCAAATTTTGGCTAGAAACCTGCAAAAAGTTTGTAAAAAGACAAAAAGTGCCTTCATTAATGTTTAATATGTATTAAACATTTCGTTTATAAATAGAACAAATTTAATCATATGCATCAAGCCTAAAGCGGCAAGTCCATGTCTCAATTTGAATTTTTAAGGAAATTTTTGTCTCATGGCAAGTCTCTTGCCAGAACTACATAAACGAAACCAAATTGATATGTGGATGGCTTGTAATGATGTTTTGATATTTAGGTGGCCTTAGTGCAATCTGTAACTTATATATTGTTCCATCATTTAATACTTAAATATAAAAGAAGGTGCACAAAACATAACCAATTATAAGCAAGAAACAAGAACCTCATTAACGCATGTAATTATTGTTTTGACCGTGATACATAATATAATTTTATAGCCTTATAGGTACATACCGGTCTTTCTTCTCTCTCTCACCAAATCTTTAAAGTACCACGTACAAGTGCTTATGTGGTTTTTGCAGTTATTTACTGAGAATTGGTTCTGTAATAAACACGCCCCTACGAAACAAAAATACTAAAAACGGGTAGTTGTTTGTTGAAGTAACAAGATCATCAAAGATTGGGAAAAGAATTCTAAAAACAGGAGTTGAATTTTTATTTATGTATATAACCTGACGACATTTTTCAAGTATTTAATAGTTTTTGACTGCTTCAGATTTCTTTTTTCATTTTCTAATAAGTTAGGTTAACTTATATGATGCATGTAATTGATGATGTTTTTTGTTATACATTCAGAGGACTGTATCACAAGATGAGGAGCTAGAGCTGCTTTTTGCAGGGCTTTCAATCTGAACATATCCGTCGATTGCCTGGCCGAGCATCAGTCACTTACCTGAAAACGTCTCCCAGTCATAGTTGTAAACAAATAATAAACACAGGATTTTCAAAGTAAAACAAACTGCTGACAGAAACAGTTGTTAGGATTGTTAATACGTCTCAGTAGTTCTCTTGTGTATTTAATTCCTGCTCGTATACTCGTGCTCGGGTTTTGTTTTATGGTAACAAATGTTGTGGCTCAGCTTGTGAAGGACTGAACATTGGCAACAGTTGCTGGTGAATGTAGGATGTTGTGTAACCACCATTTGATCTAGTGAACCACCATTTGATTTGAGGCAAACTCATTTGGGGTTTACATTGGTTGAAGTACAATATGTTTTCAAGTTTATATTTGGAATATAAAAAGGCAATTCGAAGTGAGTTTGGTTGAAATACAATACGTCGTTTGTGTTTGTCTACGTTTGTGACTTATTCGTGTAGATTTTTAACAAACAAACATGAACAAACAATAACATGTTCATTTTCCTAATAAACGACACATAAACAGAAAAATTCATCGGATTAATTGTTCGTGTTCATTTTTGTGTTCAAAAGTTAAATGTACGACGGTACGAGCATGAACTTGCCCTTGTTATTTGGTTGTTCGTGCATTTACAAATTTAAAAGGTTATATGTGGCATTACTTTCTCTTATTTAAGCATTGAAATTGTTATAGTGTGTTCTACATTTGTGTTTCATTTCCCTACTTTATAATAGAAAGCTCATAGTCATCTTTTTGAAAAATTGGTTTCATGATTATGTTTTGCAGTTCTTTGAGATGATTAGATCTCATATTTGTAGACATAAGCTATAAACACACCAGCCGCTTTATTTACTAATTTTTTACTACTTTATACTCCGTATTCTTTTTATTTCAAGCTTGGTAATTTGTTAATATTGCTTATCCACATAGTTCTACACACACGCGTGCGTGCGCGTACGCAAACACACATATATACATATAAAATAATTTAAATTATTTATATGATATCATCCGTATTTGAAACTTATCTAACTAGTGAATATGTAAGGCAAATCAGCTCTGCTTATGAAAATATTACTTAAGAGAGAACACAAAAATCACTTAAATCTTAAACTAAAATCAACGCTATAAACCCATGATTCTCACCAGCAAATAAGCAAGTCTAACATGAAGAATTTTCTGAATTTACAATAACAACCAAAAAGAAAATAAGTGTTCAGAATCGTTTTCAAGAACAAATGAATATGCCTAATATTAAACATTCAGAACACATTCAATAAGAAAAATCACTGAATTTCAAGTGTATCCTTAACCTAAAACAATGCTATCAACCCATGGTTGATTGATTTCACATGTAAATAAGCAAGTATAACAGAAAAACGCACCACAAAATAAGAATGTTTGAATATATAATGACAAACAAAAAGAGAAAAGTGTTTGAGATTTCCGAAACTTTCTTGATTTTTGTCGAATTCAGGAATCCTTTTCAGTAACAAATGAAAAGCTTCGTCCGCTATCTTACGTGTCCATTAATTTATATTATACTAATTACCAACTTTCTATGCATAATGGTGTTGTACCTTATGTTGGGGAGTTTTTAAAAAAAAAATTTGACTTTTCACTTTTAACCTAAAGGTTTTCATATTTTGTAAATTAACCTTCTAAAATTTGATTACTTTTACTTTAAACCCGAAACTCTTTATCTTTTGCAATTTAATCTCACCAAATTTTATACTTTTAACTTTAGTCTCCTATACTTTTTATATTTTTTAATTTTTCGTCTTACGTTCGTTCTAGGTTTTGCAAGTTAACACGACACAAACATGCATGTGCGATTCACCAATTTTACGTTTCGCTTTACTTTTCGTTTTAAATTCTATGACACAACACAATGTGCATGCGTAGTTTATCGTTTTCACGTCTATTTTCTCTCTTTAACATCTTGTCACAATGCGTGAGTCTTAAATCGACTTAGTTATATTTTTATATGTTTTACACTTTGGCCTTATTTTTTCGTATTAATACATCGCAATTTCAGTGTTGATGGTCATTAATGGTGGTGTAATGTTGGTGTTATTTTGCACAATTTTATGCCCCCTGCAATGTGAGGAGCTTAATTCTAGTTCGAGATAACGTATCAAATTCTCAAGGAATTCTAGTTCAAATTGATGCAAATTAAGCATGAAAAAACTACACCTAATAGAACGCCAACAAGTATGATTCCACGTGGAGAAAAAATTTTCTTCTTAGTTTGGCCCCTCACAATTATAAGTGCTGCAACCTCCTCTACTATCTACCTAGCAAGCAGTTACTTTTTTTGTTGAGTAAATCTCGGTTTTGATCCCTTTGTTTTGCAAATTGACTTCACTTGAGTATCAACGTTTATTTTGTCTCCATTTGAGTACCAAAGTTTAAAAAAGTTGTCTGTTTCAGTCCTTTTAACTAACTGTGTTAACATTTTCTGTTAGATTTTTTTAAAAAGATCAAAATACCCCTAAGGGCTAAAAATATCACCTATCTCCACTACACACCACACACCACCACCCCTAACCTCTCAAACAAACCCCACCACCACCGGAGCCATCATCATCGGCGCCGGCCTCTCCGGCCTAGCCGCCGTCGTCTCTCTCTCTCTCTCTCTCTCTCTCTCTCTCTCTCTCTTTCTTTCTAACAAGTAAAAACTCGAATCTTTCTAGATTGAGAGCCTTCCTTTGATCCAACATCTGCGACAACAACAACTTCTGATCTCCATCAGCAAACAATTAATCAGGTCTTCAATCCGATTATAGAAATGAGGGAAGAAGATGATCAGTCCAATTGGTTCTCAAAGTGGGAGGATGAGCTGCCGTCGCCGGAGGACCTTATGCCCTTATCTCAAACCCTAATCACCCCTGATCTCGCAATCTGCAAAAATAAAAAAGTTGTTACCACATCGAACAAGAAACCAAACCCACTGCTGACGGTTTACCAATCATACAGAGGATGAATTGAACCTCAAATCCACAGTGGACACAAACAATTTGGTTCACAGTGGACACTTTTGATTCCACGGCGGATAAACAATTCAAACCGACAGTGGACACAGACGACTTGATACACAACAGACAACCAAAAACACCACATAGTCGGTGTCAACAACAAATCGACCGCAACAGCTTCAAACAACACCATCCCCTGTCGATCGATCACCCACCATCGACCACAACTTATCCCCTATCGACTGAACCCCTAAAATTGACCTCAACCACCTAATCTCCAACCACAACCTAATCCCCCAAATTCGAATTCGAACCCTTGTACCACCAAATCACCTTTAACCGACCGACAACATCATCTTCGGTCGACCTTCAAACAACCTAAACCCAAATCGCCGGAGGACCTTATGCCCTTATCTCAAAGTGGACGGGTTGACCCGAGAAAACGTTGCTAGCCATCTGCAAAATACAGGCTTTATTTGAAACGTATGCAGGGTCTTTCTTCCGGTAGCACTGGACCCGGCAACGTCGGAGATTCCGCCACCGATCATCTGTTTGCGAGTTCTCGATGGTGGTGGCCGGATTTGGTGGTGGTTGGTGGGTTATAGGTGGTGACAGTGCGTGACGGTGGTGGATGCGATCATTGGAGGTGGTGGCGATCTGGGTGCGGACGGCGGAGGCTTCGAGGAGGAGTAAGGGATGTTGTGGGAGTGGAGGCGGACGGCGGCGGCTAGGCCGAAGAGGCCGGCGCCGATGATGATGGCTCCGGTGGTGGTGGGGTTTGTTTGAAAGGTTAGGGGTGGTGGTGGTGTGGTGTTTGAGGTTAGGGGTGGTGGTGTGTGGTGTTTTTAGAAGAAGAAGATGGTGTTTTGAATGAGGGGTATTTTAGTAAATTGACAATCACTTAACGGAAAAAAGTTAACACCGTTAGTCAAAGGACTGAAACAGACAATTTTTTTAAACTTTGGTACTCGAATAGAGACAAAATAAATGTTGGTACTCAAGTGGAGTCAATTTGCAAAACACAGGGACCAAAACCGAGATTTACTCTTTTTTGTTTCTATACTAAGCTACTATTGGTTTACTTTTGTCTTAAAATATAGAATAAATTATCATTTGCATTCTTGAAGTGTGATGATTTTAACCATTTACATTCCTATATTTTAAAAATCATTATATACACCCTAATTATTCCCATTTGAATTCAAAACACTAACACCGTTAAATTATTCTGTTAAGTCTATTAAAAAACTAAACTGCTCTTAAAATTAAAAAAAAAAAAAAACATGAGACCCACCCACGTCACCTTCTTTACACAACTACCCCTCCATATAACCAAAACCCAACCCATTCATCATCTCCCATATGTTGACAAAAGCAAAATCCAAGAAGCAAAATCAATCACAGGGTCTCACGATTGTACGCGATAACAAATCAATATATGAAGAAGATAGCTGTACCTACCACACCATCACCGTTTCACCCCTCATCCCCAATTTCTCAAACCCTAATTTCACCCATTCACAACACCTTTTCTCACGCCCTTTATATTAATCAACCTTCAATCCATTTAATCCGTTTAATCGCACTCTTTCAATATCGTCTTGTTACATCATCACTTTCCATCTGTCTCTACGTATATATCGACTCAAATTGTACGATTATTCTTTGGTATCTCACTAGGTTTTCGAGTTTTTCTCGCAGACGGTGTTCGGTGGTGTGTCGATTTTGGGTTTTGGTTGCTTTGATCAGGTAATTCATTTGTTTGTGATTTAGTTTCAGCTTCTGTTCGTGTTGTTGGTTTGATCGGCTTAGTGTGTGTGGCTTAAGTTGGATTCGCTTTGGTTTTGGGGGTTTTGTTGTGTTTGTAATATGTATGATGTTTATGGTTGTGGAGTTTGGGAATTTGTGGATATCTCTGTTTTTGATTGCTTTTCTTTATGGTTTTTGTGCGAGTTATGTAATTGATTTTGATTATGTGATACCATATGTCTGTATAATTGGAAGGATTTCAGTTTTTCATTCTGTGTGCATGTGTGCTTCACCTTTTTGGGGATTTTTTATTGAGACTGCTACACTTTGGCTTACGATGCACAAGATGGTATGTTTGAACTTCAAAATTGATATTATATGGGAGATGATGAGGTTGTGATGAGTTGGGTTTTGATTAGTTTGTTCTTGAGTTTGGTGGATGTGATGGAGGTGTAGATATGTAAAGAGGTGACGTGGGTGGGTCCTATGTTTTTTGTTTTTTTAATTTTAAGGGCAGTTTAGTCTTTTAATAAGAGATTTAACAAAATAATTTATCGATGTTAGTGTTTTGGATTCAAATGGGAACAAAAATAGAACGTTAGGGGGTATATGAGGATTTTTAAACTGTAGGGATGTAAATGGTCAAAATCACCAAACCTTAAGGATGCAAATGGTAATTTACTCTATAATATAACTAGGTTACTATCCCGTGTATTACACGGTTTAAATAAATAAATTATTAAATAATTAGTAAAAAATTTATGAATTATAAAACGGGTAGAGTTATGCTAAAAATGATGTCTAATCTAAAAAGCATAAGAAGGATTGTTGGCTTAACACGTGTCCTTCTATTGTCTTAAAGAGAAGGTCATTTTCATCATTGTGTCAAATACGTCAGCTTATTGTGTCTTATACGTTCATTGTGTCATATATCAGTTCATTGTGTCATATATCAGTTCATTGTGTCATATATCAGTTCATTGTGTCATATATCAGTTCATTGTGTCATATATCAGTTCATTGTGTCATATATCAGTTCATTGTGTCATATATTTTACATCATTTGTTATGTGTATTAATAGTGTTTTACGTTTTAGATCATTTTATGTTATTTTTATCATTGTTTTTATAGATTATAACTTGTTATCTATTATTATGTTTTACAATTAAAAGACACAATGATATACTTTCATCAATCTACTGGTCAAAACTAATAGTATTAAAAATAACATAATGTGTTATTTTTATTATTGTTTTTAATAAATTATATAAACTTGTTATTATTCATTATGTTTTACCAGTAGAAATACATAAATACCAAAACCTTTTGTGAACTTGAAGAAGATGAAAAGACACCCCAAGCATAATCAATCCTAAAGTATGTATGCCTCTCATAAATAGGAAATTAATAATATATATATATATATATATATATATATATATATATATATATATATATATATATATATATATATATATATATATATATATATATATATATATATCCCGTAACATACATCAACACCGGCCCTTACATACAATATAATCAAACAAAACAATACGCATCCAAGCGTCTTCGTTCTGTATTTTATTATTTATACATTTTATTACCTAGCATATATAGCTTAATATGTATATAAGGGCGCTCATTGGTTATTAAGACACTTTTTTTTTTCTTTCTTTATATATACACACATATAGAGAAAGATAGAGAGAGAAAGATGTCTTAATAACTTAAATAGATGTATCAATAATCAAAGCCTTATTTAATTACTAGGGTGCGGTTTTTCTTTATCGAGTCTCTGGATGAGGAGGTCGTAAAACTTGTGAGGATCAGGAAGAGATTTGGAGACGGTGTCTCTTTCCATGCAACGTTTTACCCAAAGAGCGAGCTTTGGACACTCTTCCTCTATCTTCATATTCCCAATCTTGTTCAACGTGTAAAACCAGACGCTGAAGGGGATCAATGCGATGTCTGCGAACCCGAAGCTTTCCCCGATCAGATACGCCTTTTCACCAAGCTGCCCTTCCAACACCTTCAACGTATCAATGAACTCCTTCTTAGCCGCTTCTTGATCTTCTCCTTTTGTCATCCATATCTTCTTCCCACCCTCGTAGATCTGATGGTAGTCATTTCATAATGAAAAACAAAACTTATTACTACTATAGATTATTACGAGATTTAATAAACTCATGTATTACATGTTTCGAATAAATGTAATATTAGATATTATGAAAATTTAGTAATAAAACTAAACGATCTTTGAAGATAAATTTGATTAAAATTAAGTATGAGTAAGACTATAAGTAATAACTATAATATTAATTTTTAAAATTTTTTGTTTTGTTAAACATAAATTAAACAATTTGTTTCAAAATAAACCGTTTTTAAAAAATATTATTTTTAAAAAAAATCCTTATTATAACTTTTAATTTTAATTATTTTTGGTTTATGACAAATTACTTTTCAAAAACATTAATTTTGAAATATTTCAAATTTATAAAAAAGTTGGATGTTTTTGAAAATTTCTTATTTTAAAATTTTTTTCTTTAGAACTAACATTAAGAAAAAAGTCTCTTTCTTAATTTATTAAAAACTATTTTTAATCTAATAAAGAGTAAAATAATATTATTAATATATAATTTAATTATTTAACAACAGATAGAAGCTGAAAATTTTTAGTGAGGATGAATGTGATGTTGTCACATGTCCCCTATAGTTATTCTTTTATTAGACTAATAAGATAAGATAAGATACGAAAACTATTAATACATGTGATTGATGAGAGATGTAAGAAATTAACTGACCTTCTGGTCGACGAAGTCTGCCCAAACCTAGCCTGAGCTCGTTGATATGGATCAGAAGGCAAGAGTGGTGGAGAGGTGTGGTGCCACGCCTCGTCGATGTATTGGACAATGACGTTGGATTCGCATATGGGTTTGCCATGGTGGATGAGAACCGGGATTTTCTTGTGAACCGGGTTCATCTCGAGGAGAAGTGGGCTTTTGTTGTCTAGGTCCTCTTCTTTGTACTCGTAGCGAATGCCCTTTTCGGCTAGAGCAATTCTCACCCTGGCACCGAACACACTGATCCATAGGTCCAGCAGTATTACATCCATTGATACAAGATTTAAAATGATTAATTATAACAACTATATGATTAATTTTGCAATGAATGTGAAGCTACGAGGTGGTGAACTGATTGGTACTTATATATGCATTAGTGGAACTCTAGCGTTTCAAAGAAGTTTGAAGAATGTCCTCAAGGATTCCACTTAAAATAAAATATGTCACGGCTTACGCCATCTTAACTTTAAATGAAACTTGCGTCGTCGGTGCACTTTTTTTTTCTTTTTTTCTTAGATGTTACTACATATATAATATACCCTCTTATATATCTTTTTTACTTGTTATACTCATTACTTCAATTTTCACATAGAAACAACAAGCATAGAAACGTTAAACCACACATACGTTACGGCGTGCTAACTCACAAAATTTTGATCGAAACGTAAAACGAAAAGTTTGTAAAATATGAAAAGTATAGAAGACCAAACTGAAAGTAAAAAAAATATTAAGACAAGATTGTAAAAAAATATAAAAATATTGAGTTATGATTGAAAGTTAAAGATTTAAAAAAAATAATAAATAAAAGATGGGTGCAACCCACTAAAAACATGATACCACCCATAATGCATAACCAACTTGGTAATTATATACTAGGATTAATCCCCGGTGTTGCAGTGGGGTCGTAAAACTGTGTCAATTAGCACCAATGACACACCATCGTCAATGATCATCAACACCTAAAAAACTCGTATTTAAAAAGACATAGTAAACGAATAAAAATAAAAATGAACGAAAAGTATACGTAAAAATGTTTCACCACGCAGGCAAAACATAAAACATATTATACAATATGTAAGACGATCTAGGATCAATGCGCTGCAACGGGGCCGTTAAATGAGAAAAGAATAAGCGTAAAAACGTTGCACCACACATGCACGCTGCTGCGTGAAAACTTGCATGTCACACCCCAACCTTGACGGCGGAAACGTCGAGATGTGAGAGTTAAGATCGTTCACAGCCACATAACGCTATTATTAAATCCAAATATACTATTCATAAGTTTCAAAGGTAACATTACAAACATAAGTATCAAACAAAGATAACATCATGATATAAAAGTTAAATGTGACAAGTTCATCCTTTTATTTCTCTAGGTCCAATCCTAGATATGATAAGCTTCAAGGTAGTAATCATACTTGAGTATTTCCTGAAACATGTTAAAAATAAATGGTCAACAATAATGTTGGTGAGATTTCCATAGTTTTTAATATATAAGTAAATAAAAGATGGCAATTCATGTTGTAAGTTAGAGAACAAAGTAACAAGGGATGTAAGACAGAATGCACAATCAAACGTTAACAGATTTTTACAAGTCTCAAACGTTTAAAAGTATATACGATTAGCTAAGTGTACTTGGATTAACCAAGCAGGCTTGTCAGGCCCATAGATCTATGATGTCGTCAGGCTAGCAATAGTTAATGATTGTATATATAATCGACATTACATGGTAGCTACAAAGATCAACTAACCACAAGATACAAGTGAATTCCATAAGTTTAAAAGAATCAAACGTTTTACAAGTGCAATGGTTATAATGTAACATGTTTCACCCCAAAGTGTGAAAATATAAAAAATGGATATAGAAATACTCACATGGCAGATAAGTATACATTTGATGATTAATAAGAAATAATACAAGTCGTTCCAACGTAAATCCTTCACAAGGTACCTATGTATATATATTTACAAGATTTTAAGTTTGATAATAGATTTAATTATTTACGAGAACTAGGGTTTCAAGTGGAGTTTAAGGATTTTGTGGTACTCCAAATAATGTAACAAAGAAATATATAATTTATGTAAATTATTATAAAGAAGATAATATTAAATCATCCATAATAGCTAGTAAAGTTTACATAATATAATACCCATAATAATAATAATAATAATAATAATAATAATAATAATAATAATAATAATAATAATAATAATAATAATAATAATAATAATAATAATAATAATAATAATAATAATAATAATAATAATAAAAGTTCAGGGGTTAGTTTGCCATTTTAAAAACTTAAATTAATATGTTTTGTGCATAAAATAAAAAGAATGTAACCACAGGGACCATTTGTGTAAATTTGAAACCTCTTTCTCTCTCCCCTACCCCGCATTTCCGGCCGGTTTTTCTGGCCACTGTTCCGGCCAAGGTCCGCGGCGCCGGCGACCCCAAAACATCCCTAAAACTCGGCTTTTAAATCCCAAAGCGCACCAAAACGTTCGTGAGTCGGATTCCAACGATAATATACCCTTAATTGAGGTATAATCATCCGGATTTCACGATTAGTGGACCACTAACCAACCCACTTTAACCTACCTAATCAAATCCACTCAAATGTTAATAATAAACAAATTAAGTCGACCTAATCAATCAGATATCTATTCCTAATTTACCTACACTTTCAATTACACTTGAAACAAACGCAAACAACATCTCTGAATCCCTTCACCAATCCACGACTTGCTAACAGTCGAAAACCAATCTACGATCGATTTAAACTAAAATTAGCATAGGGCTTTACTTCCAGATCATTGTTAGAAGCTGTTCATCAGTCCAATTCGATTATCTTTGAAGATTGCTCAACAAATCAAAACCTTGGGTTGCGGCTTGTTCATCCATTGTTCTTGATAAACCTTGAATCAAACCGACTAATTAAACATGTCTAACTACTCGTTTTTACATGGGGATCGAAAGCCCCATGATTTCAGTCGCTCACAATGTCGAATTGAACTTCGATTTGGATCAAGGATTTCTAGGGTTCTTATGATTTGGGAAAATTGGGGTTCTTTGTGTTTTTGTGTTTATAAGCTTTGGGAACCAAGTAAAACCGCGGCCAAGGCCTTGGTTCACTGGTTCCCCGTCTGCTTCTCAATCTTGAGGTCTCGGGTTCGAACCCGGGCACCCTCACCTATATTTTTAAAGGCTTTTTCAGCCTTAAAACAATTATGTAAAATTCCCAAAAATTATAAAAATCAGTTTTGTAAACTCTCCTTATTTAAAATCATCTAAGTATTTTCTATAAATATATTTCTTTAAATACTCTAATATTTTTATAAAATATTTTTACAAAAGTGATACTTATATTATTTTCTTATGAAAATAGAGTTTAAATAATAGTTAAGATCATTAAATTATTACTTGACACTATATTATCTTTAATTATAGATTAATCATGATAAAATACATTTTATAAATTCACAAATTATTTATAAATGTCATTTTGAGTTATGTCTTATAAAATATACTTAGAATAACAGTTTAGATTAGTATATTATTATTGGTCTAAACGTTTCTTTTCACTTAATATTGTTTAGATCATGATTATTTCAAATAATTACAAATATTTCACCGTCAAAATGTTAGCTAAGCAACATATAAGTTCATTTAATTAAGGTTCTGAAAAGTAACGTGAGATGGTTATAAACGTATAATGTAGGTGCTAGTGAAACTTAAGGATTACTCGATTTTGTTTGCTTTTGCTCTTTGACTAAGGTACGGATTCTGTTTCCTTGTTATCATAGTATTCACTTTTGTTTCCGTAACTTTGTAGTACGGATTCCTGATTCCTGTCTCATATTTGATTTCCGTTCATCTCTAGTTTTGATTCATGTTATACGTAAATATTGTGTTTTTGATTCCGTTATAAGTAGCTAGACTACTTTATATTTCTAAATTAATTACTCGAGCTCTCCCTATCTTGGGGGTGACCAAGACGCGTTATTGCGGCATCGATAACGTGGCACCAACCGTGGCGGTGAGCTGAGATCACGGCGTCTCTAAAGAGGACTCTGAAATTGTATTGGCCGTCTTGTTATATTATTATTTCCTCAGAGGCGTATGGATCGATCCTAGGTTAGTCCTGTATTTCCTGATGGGTGGTTACACACCACTCCATTTAGGACTCTGGTGAATGGTTTGTATGTCTGCCCATACTCCATTTCACATTGGTTCACGGGCTAGCTACCTGTGTTCCCTCTGTTCAGTTATTATATGATATGATTATTAGCTCGGGTTATGTTCAATCTTATATATATCTTATGCTGTTGTATTCTCTGATTATCATCATGTCCGTTTATTTTTGTTATCCGCTATTCCGTTCACTGAGCGTTATGCTCAGGCGTGCCTTTGTTTTCGTGCACGTCAGGTCTGTAGGGTCATTCGGGAGGGGAGTGAAGAGTGGGAGTCTGGATAAAGAAGACTGATATTTATATATTTAAATTGATATAACCGGCTCTTCTATTAGGTTTTGGAATTTGAACTTGTAATCGTTATTATTAATGGGATTGTGTTTTGGATTTTGATTACCGTGATAGTGACACGTCAGCCTCTCCGGGTTGGGGTGTTACAGTTGTGGTATCAGAGCACAGGCTCCTTCCTGTAGAAACTTAAAATTTTTAAAACTAAATCAGTGAGGTAATGGGTAGACATGTGTTTAGGTTCTAATCTTCCGCTTAATTTATACCTTCCTGCGTACACGCATACCTATGTTTTCAGTTATCATGGCCCCAAATAGACGCACGAACGACCGAAATGTTGGGAATAACTCTTCGTCTGATACTCCTCTTGAAACTCTCATTGCTAATGCCGTAAACACTGCTATTTCTGGAATACTCCCTAATCTGATGACTCAGACTGCTCAAACAGTCATCCAGCAGATACAACAAGCGAATTTGGGTGGAAATAACATAGGATCAACATCTGAGGGAAATAACAATGGACCACCACATGGTGGAAACAACACAGGACCTCCACCCGGTGGAAATAACTCAGGGCCACCTCCTGGCGGGAACAACACGGGACCACCTCCTGGTGGAAATGCAACACCACCTGTGGCTGAGATTCATGTTTGGCTTGAGCGCTTTATGAAGCAAAGACCAAGATCTTTTAGTGATGCTGCTACACCGATGGATGCTTGGAACTGGATAGCCCATGTGGAAAAGAATTTCAAGGTGCTAGGAGTCGGTGATGTATTTAAAACTAGGTTGGCTTCTTACAAGCTAGAGGATGACGCTCTAGTTTGGTGGGAAGGGGTTAAACTTGCGCATGGTGGAGAGAGTTATGCTGCTAACCTTCCTTGGGCCGACTTCCGCACTATATTCTTCCGAAAGTATTTCTCCGAAGTGGAACGAAATGAGTATGCACGGGAATATGCATCTATTGAGCAACGAGATGATGAACCTTGGCAAGAATTCATGGCTAGATTCTGTAGGTTGGCTAGTTTTCTTGGGGAAGCTGCAGGTAGCCCAGTGGTCCAAGCAAAAAAGTTGAAATGGGCTGTTCATGAGAGAACTTGAAGATGGATAGTGACCCAGAAGTTTAACAACATCAATGAAGTAGCCGATGCTATGAAGACACTTGACATGGAGAACAAGAAGAGGTTGGCTAAAGCTGAGGAGAGTCGTAAGAGAAATCGTGAAGGAAACCATACCGCACCTTCTGGACAATCTTCAAGCGAGAAACACAATACAGGTGATCGGAAAGCCCAATTCAACAAAAATAATAACCGCCAAGGAAATCAATGAAAACAAAAACAGCAGAATCCTAAACCTGCCGAAAACCAAGGTCAAGGGCAAGCCCCGGTGTGCACTACATGTGGGAAACATCATTTTGGTATTTGTCGTCGAGCTTCAGGAGCCTGTTTCAGATGTGGAAAGACCGGCCATTTACTGAAAGACTATCCATATCCTGATAATAAAGGAAAGGCTGGAAATAATGCTAAACAGCCTACTAATGGCGAACGAGTGTTTGCATTGAACGCAAAGGATGCAGAAAACACACCAGGTATGACTCTTCATATTCCTCACATATGTAAGCATGTTGTATCCGAATAACCTAAGATTCTTACAATTCAAATTATGCTTGTTATCTACTTACTAAGTGTATCACGGCATCATAAATTCTTTAGGTACTGTTTCTGGTACTCTCATGTTAGGCACTCGTGATGTTCAAGTCTTATTCGATACCGGAGCAACACACTCCATAGTTTCTCAATCTTTTCTTAAACATCTAGCGATGAGTCCAACATTGTTAGAAAATACTTTGAATATTATGACTCCTATGGGAAACTCTATTACAATCTCTCATGTGTATGAGGATTGTCCGATCCGAGTTGAATCGCTCATTCTTACAGCGGATCTGTTGCCCATGCAAATGGAAGATTTTGATGTTATCTTGGGAATGGACTGGTTAACTCGGCATCATGTCATAATTGAGTGTCAGACTCATCGCATTATGTTTAGAGATCCCCATCATCCTGAACTCATTTATCAAGGGACTAAACCTCGAAAAACTCTTCAAATAATTTCAGCACTTAAGGCTCGCAAATCCCTACTGCATGGCTGTGCAGGATTCCTTGCTTCAGTTAAAATTTTATCTTCTGAGGAGCCTAATATTTCTGATTATCCGATTGTTTGTGACTTTCCTGATGTCTTTCCTAAGGAGTTACCTGGACTTCCACCAGACCGCGAGGTGGAATTCACTATTGATCTTATTCCTGGTGCTGAGCCGATTTCCAAGGCACCATACCGTATGGCACCACTTGAACTCAAGGAACTGAAGGAGCAATTACAGGAGTTATTAGATCTTGGATTTATTAGACCAAGTGTCTCGCCTTGGGGCGCACCGGTTTTATTTGTAAAGAAGAAAGATGGAACTATGAGGCTTTGCATTGACTACCGGGAATTAAATAAGATCACTATTCGAAATCGTTACCCTCTACCTCGTATCGATGACTTATTTGACCGCGCGAAGTGTTTCTCTAAAATTGATATGAGGTCTGGGTATCATCAGTTGAAGATTAAAGATTCTGACGTTCCAAAATCAGCTTTTCGTATGCGATATGGTCACTATGAATTCTTAGTTATGCCGTTTGGGTTAACTAACGCCCCGACTGTTTTCATGGACCTAATGAACCGAGTGTTCCGTGACTATTTGGTATAAGTTTGTCATTGTTTTTATTGATGACATTCTGATATATTCTAAGAGTAAGAAGGAACATGAAGACCATCTTCGTATCGTGCTTGAAACTTTGCGTAAAAAGAAGCTTTATGCTAAGTTTTCAAAGTGTGAATTCTGGTTGAGTCAAGTAGCCTTTCTGGGTCATGTGGTCTCTGCAGATGGTATTATGATGGATCCAGCGAAGATAGAGGCAATCACTAAATGGCCAAGACTAACTTCAGCCACAGAAGTCCGGAGTTTTCTTGGTCTTGCTGGTTACCATCGTAGATTTGTCGAAGGGTTCTCTATCATTGCTTTACCCCTTACGCAACTTCTAAGGAAAGGGGTTAAGTACTCTTGGAATGATGAGCGGGAGAAAAGTTTCGAAGAGCTTAAGAAGAGATTGGTGTCTGCCCTGATTCTTGCACTTCCATCGGGTACGGGTGGATACCAGATTTACAGTGATGCCTCAAAGAAAGGGCTTGGATGTGTGTTGATGCAACACGGAAAGGTCATTACTTATGCTTCACAACAGTTGAAACCTTATGAGTTTAATTACCCTACGCATGACCTTGAGCTTGCTGCTGTCA
Organism: Flaveria linearis; assembly: GCA_024085815.1. NCBI lineage: Eukaryota > Viridiplantae > Streptophyta > Magnoliopsida > Asterales > Asteraceae > Flaveria > Flaveria linearis. The sequence continues at coordinate 10,220,596 of CM044017.1, read as the reverse complement.
TCTTCGCGTTAAAGATCTGGCGCCACTATCTTTAAGGAGAGACTTGTGATATCTTTACTGATCATAAGAGTTTGAAGTATATCTTTACTCAAAAGGAGTTAAACATAAGACAAAGGAGATGGTTAGAGCTGTTGAAAGATTATGATGCCAACATTCAGTATCATCCAGGAAAGGCTAATGTGGTAGCTGATGCTCTTAGCCGTAAGAGTTCGGGAATGGTAGCCTCACTCTAGTTATAGCCTCAGATTATTACTGATCTTGATAAACTTGGTATTTGTCTACAGATTGGTAAGAATGATGGATATCTCGCCAGACTTCAAATTGAGTCAGACCTAGTATCTCGAATTAAGGATGCACAGAAAGACGATGGTTAATTTTGGGCAATTGTACAGAATTTGGATGATGGTAAACAGTCAGAATTTAGAGTAGATGAGCATGGAGTAATCTGGTGTGGTAAACGTTTATGTGTGCCTAATGATTCTTCTCTTCGAGAATCGTTATTAGCTGAGGCACATAGCTCTCCATTCTCAATTCATCCTGGATCTACTAAGATGTATCGGGATCTTCGTCAAAACTTTTGGTGGAATGGAATGAAAGAAGATGTGGCTAAGTATGTTAGCCGTTGTCTTACTTGTCAGCAGGTCAAGATTGAGCATCAGAGAGCTAGTGGTTTGCTTCAGCCACTACCTATTCTTGTATGGAAATGGGATGATATTTCCATGGATTTTGTGACAGGGTTGCCAAGAACATTCAAGAAGAATGATGCAATATGGGTTGTAGTCGACAGATTGTCAAAGTCGGCTCATTTTCTTCCAATTCAACAAGTATTTTCGATTAGCAAACTATCTGAAGTATTTACATAAGAGATTATCAGACTTCATGGCACTCCGGTCTCTATCATGTCGGATCGAGACCCGAGGTTCACTTCTCGCTTTTGGAAGGGGTTGCAAACTGCATGGGGTACTAAGTTGAGGTTTAGTACGGCGTTTCATCGTCAGACTGACGGTCAGTCGGAGCGTACTATTCAGACACTTGAGGACATGCTTCGAGCTTGTGCCTTGGAGTGGAATGGGAACTGGATGAGTACTTGTGTTTAGTCGAGTTTGCTTACAACAATAGTTGGCAAGCTAGCATTGGCATGGCACCTTTCGAATTATTGTATGGTCGTAAATGTAGAGCACCTATTTGTTGGGAAGAGGTTGGTGAAAGAATCATTGAAGGACTCGAGTTAGTTCAGATTACGAATGAGAAAGTTGCTATTGCTAGAGAAAAGTTAAAGGAAGCTCAAAGTAGACAGAAAAGTTATGCAGACCGACACCATCGACTTTTGGAGTTTAAGGTCGGTGATAAAGTATTTTTAAGAGTTTCACCTTGCAGAGGCGTACGTCGTTTTGGCATCAAAGGAAAGCTCAGCCCTAGATTCATAGGGCCATTTAAGATTTTAGAGAGAGTTGGTGAAGTCTCCTACCGTTTGGCTTTACCACCTCAACTGTCACATGTGCATAATGTCTTCCATGTATCTCTTTTGAGGGGGTACACTTATCATCCACTTCACGTGATGAACTATCCGCTTCATCTAATTCGTGAGGACTTATCGTTCGAGGAGGAACCTGAGGCCATCCTTGACCGATAAGAACGCATTATGCGTAAGAAAACTATTCCTTTTGTTAAGGTATTATGAAAAAACCATTCTGAACGCGAAGCTACATGGGAAATAGAAGATGCAGTCCGTTCTCAATATCCGTATCTATTTATCTCTTAGTTATTATCATTTATATGTTTCTGCTATCAGTTATGAGATTATCAGTTATCTGTTTCTCGGACATCACATTAGTCATCTCTTATATGATTTCGTCTATTGGATCGATTCTGTTTCAGCAATTGAATAATTATGAGTTATTTTGTTCACTTGTTGATTTTTACTACTCCGTGTACGTTATGTCATGTCTTTGTTCGATCTGTACCTAGCAATTTCGTGGACGAAATTGTTTTAAGGGGGGTAGAATTATAATACCCATAATAATAATAATAATAATAATAATATAATAATAATAATAATAATAATAATAATAATAATAATAATAATAATAAAAGTTCAGGGGGTTAGTTCGTAATTTTGAGAACTTAAATTAATAAGTTTTGTGCATAAAATAAAAAGAATGTAACCACAGGGACCATTTGTGTAAATTTGAAACCTCTTTCTCTCTCCCCTACCCAGCATTTCCGGCCGGTTTTTCCGGCCACTGTTCCGGCCAAGGTCCACGGCGCCGACGACCCCCAAAACATCCCCAAAACTCGGCTTTTAAATCCCAAAATGCACCAAAACGTTCGTGAGTCGGATTCCAACAATAATATACCCTTAATTGAGGTATAATCATCCGGATTTCACGATTAGTGGACCACTAACCAATCCACTTTAACCTACCTAATCAAATCCACTCAAACGTTAATAATAAACAAATTAAGTCGACCTAATCAATCAGATATCTATTCCTAATCTACCTACACTTTCAATTACACTTGAAACAAACGCAAACATCATCTCTGAATCCCTTCACCAATCCGCGACTTGCTAACAGTCGAAAACCAATCTACGATTGATTTAAACTAAAATTAGCATAGGGCTTTGCTTCTAGATCATTGTTAGAAGCTGTTCATCGGTCCAATTCGATTATCTTTGAAGATTGCTCAACAAATCAAAACCTTGGGTCGCGGCTTGTTCATCCATTGTTCTTGATAAACCTTGAATCAAACCGAGTAATTAAACATGTCTAACTACTCGTTTTTACATGGGGATCGAAAGCCCCATGATTTTAGTCGCTCACATTGTCGAATTGAACTTCGATTTGGATCAAGGATTTCTAGGGTTCTTATGATTTGGGGAAATTGGCGTTCTTTGTGTTTTTGTGTTTATAAGCTTTGGGAACCAAGTAAAACCGCGGCCAAGGCCTTGGTTCACTGGTTCCCCGTTTGCTTCTCAACCTTGAGGTCCCGGGTTCGAACCCGGGCACCTCACCTATTTTTTAAAGGCTTTTTCAGCCTTAAAACAATTATGTAAAATTCCCAAAAATTATAAAAATAAGTTTTGTAAACTCTCCTTATTTTTAAAATCATCTAAGTATTTTCTATAAATATATTTCTTTAAATACTCTAATATTTTTATAAAATATTTTTACAAAAGTGATACTTAGATTATTTTCTTATGAAAATAGAGTTTAAATAATAGTTAAGATCATTAAATTATTACTTGAAACTATATTATCTTTAATTATAGATTAATCATGATAAAATACATTTTATAAATTCACAAATTATTTATAAATGTCATTTTGAGTTATGTCTTATAAAATGTACTTTAAATAACAGTTTAGATTAGTATATTTTATTGGTCTAAACGTTTCTTTTCACTTAATATTGTTTAGATCATGATTATTTCAAATAATTACAAATATTTCACCGTCAAAATGTTAGCTAAGCAACATGTAAGTTCATTTAATTAAGGTTCTGAAAAGTAACGTGAGATGGTTATAAACGTATAATGTAGGTGCTAGTGAAACTTAAGGATTACTCGATTTTGTTTGCTTTTGCTCTTTGACTAAGGTACGGATTCTGTTTCCTTGTTATCATAGTATTCACTTTTGTTTCCGTTACTTTGTAGTACGGGTTCCTGATTCCTGTCTCATATTTGATTTCTGTTCATCTCTAGTTTTGATTCCTGTTATACGTAAATAGTGTGTTTTTGATTCCGTTATAAGTAGCTAGACTACTTTATATTTCTAAATTTGTTACCCGAGCTCTCCCTATCTTGGGGGTGACCAAGACGCGTTATTGCGTCATCGATAACGTGGCACCAACCGTGGCGGTGAGCTGAGATCACGGCGTCTCTAAAGAGGACTCTGAAATTGTATTGGCCGCCTTGTTATATTATTATTTCCTCAGAGGCGTATGGATCGATCCTGTGTTAGTCCTGTATTTCCTGATGGGTGGTTACACACCATTCCGTTTAGGACTCTGGTGAATGGTTTGTATGTCTGCCCATATTCCATTTCACATTGGTTCACGGGCTAGCTGCCTGTGTTCCCTCTGTTCAGTTATTATATGATATGATTATTAGCTCGGGTTATGTTCAATCTGATATATATCTTATGTTGTTATATTCTCTGATTATCATCATGTCCATTTATTTTTGTTATCCGCTATTCCGTTCACTGAGCGTTATGCTCAGGCGTGCCTTTGTTTTCATGCACGTCAGGTCTGCAGGGTCATCCGGGAGGGGAGTGAAGAGTGGGAGTCTGGATAAAGAAGACTGATATTTATATATTTAAATTGATGTAACTGACTCTTCTATTAGGTTTTGGAATTTGAACTTGTAATCGTTATTAATAATGTGATTGTGTTTTGGATTTTGATTACCGTGATAGTGACACGTCAGTTTTTCCGGGTTGGGGTGTTACACATAAAAAATTTGAATAACATTTGAAATAATTATGATTTTAATGATAATAATTTAAAGGTAATATTTGGACCAATAATAATTTATTAATTTATTATTTTAAATCCATTTTAATAGAAATACCAAGAATAACCTTTGTTAATATGTTTTATTAAGAGATATTTAATTATTTAAAAAAATTACAGAAAATAATTTGATGCCTTTAAAAATAGTTAAAGTTTACAAAAACCATCTTTATATTTATTAAAAAAATTCTATAATTTATTTAAAGGCTAATTTATTTATAACAACTAACTAATTGTAACATTAGTTAGAATATTTAATAAAATACAAAAGTATTTTTGAGAAATAATTCATAACATTTAATTAAATGTCCTCTATAATGAGCAAAGTTCATAAAACAATTTTTTTTATAATTTCTAAGAATTTTCTGAATTTATTTTAAATGCCAAAAAGGCCTAAACCAAAAATGTGGGGTTCCCCAGATTCGAACCGGGGACCTCCAGCTTGTGAGGCATGTGTGTTACCAATGGACTAAGGGCCGTGGTCGTGATATGTCTCGGCCCTTAATCCTTAAAAAACCCTGGATCCAAAGCGTCCCCAAACCGGTTGAACCCTAGTTCGATGTGAAGCAAGATTGAAGATCAAAATATCATTGTTAACGTTACAAATCATGGGGCTTTTGTTCCCCAACTCAAATCGAGTTCATTGCCACGTTTAATTACCTTTTTGATTCGAAATGTTATCAGGATCGCACGAAGAACAGGTCGCGACAGAAAGGTTCACCATCGATGTGTAATAGCCGGTGATAATCCAATTGAACTCATGGAAAGCTTCGAATGATGTTCTTGATGCAAAGCCCTATGTTGATTTTGGTTTAAATCATTCGGGAGATGGGTTTTGATTATGTTTCAGATTCACGATGAAGACGAGATCGAATGTGGTGTTTCAAGGTGTTGTAGATGAAATTGGGAATGGCAGAGGTTTACAGGTACTTAATCTATTGTTTATGTGATGATTAATTGAGTTATTATTGTAGTTTAATGCTTGAACGGCTTGGAGGTTTAATGGCTTCGGTTATGAAATCCTTTGGGCTTGTAACCGGTGTTTTAAACACCACTAATTCATGCATTCATGTTCGAGTCCTGTATAGGAAGGGTTCAGGAGTGGTTTTGGGTCGAAATCGAGCGTTTTTGGTGGTTTTTGGGGTCGCCGGACTCCGGCCGGAACCCCTCGCCGGAAAAACGGGGTTAAGGGGGAAAGGGGGTTGGTTTTTTACAAATTACAGTTTTGGTCCCATAAGTTAAAGATTTGTTTAAATCCTTTCCAAAACTTAGGTTTAAGTTTAAATTAGTTTACAGTTTAGATCTTGAGGTTTTGAATTGTTATTATTTTATGTTAAAAACTAATTAATTAAAAGTTTTAAAATAATAAAACTTATATTGTTTTTATTTATTTACAAGATTACTTTTAATATGATTATTATTATCATCATCATTATTATTATGTTTATTATTATATTATTACTATCATTATTATTGTTATTATTATTATTATTATTATTATTATTATTATTATTATTATTATTATTATTATTATTATTATTATTATTATTATTATTATTATTACACAATTTAATAGCTTGCTTAATAACTTTTAAAGATTAAAGACAACTAAAAGATAAGCATAAGTAACCCATGAGTTTCATAATTCATGACAATGGTCCTTACAAGATTAAACGACGTTAACTTTTAATTAACGTAAAATACGTGACGTTACATTGCAAAATATAGACTAAAATGTAAAACGAAAAAAGAAAAGTTAAGTGTGAAAGTATATGAAACTAAAGTTGAATGTCAAAAAATGTTGAAGCTAAATTGTAAAGATGTATAAGTCTTGAGTTAAAATCAACAACAACAACAACATACCTAGTATATCCCACTATAAGCAGGGTCTGGAAGGGGTTTGATGGTGACAAATCTTACCTTTATCTTTTAGGATCGAGAGACCGCTTCGAATGAGACCCCCGGCTCGAAATGAAAAGAAACCAAAAGATTACAGGAACATTTCGTATATTTTAAATAATAGTTTAGAAAAACACAACGACAATAAACCCACATACACATCTCAGGCAATGGACAAAAAGCAGACAATTTTAAAATAAAAAGCGCGTATTCGATAACAACACTCCTAATTACTCTGCTCTACGATTGCCCTAATAGCCCCTATTATTAATCCTGTATTAGCATTTCACATATAAAGGAAAAGGAAAGTCTACCTATGTCACAAGCATGCGCTATCTCAACCGATTCCCACTAACAGTCCTTAACCTTAATTCTACGCCTCCAGTCACTCCTACCCTCGATCATGTGCTCGGAAAGGTGCAACTCTAACATATCCCGCTTAATCAACTCGTCCCACGTCAACTTTGGTCTTCCTCTACCCCTCCTACCATCTAAGACAATGTTATCTACAGTTCTAACTAGTACTGTCATCTATCTTCTCTTCACGTGTCCAAACGATCTCAATCTCCCCTCCTGAATTTTATTAGTGATGCATGCCACCCCTAATCTCTGTCGGAACACGTCGTTCCTTATCCGATCCATCCTTGTGTGGCCGCACATCCACCTTAGCATTCTCATCTCTGCGACCTCCATCTGCCGCCCTTGTGACTTCTTCATGGCCCAACATAGAAGGTCTTACTGCTACTCTATAGAACTTTCCCTTTAATTTTGTTGAGAACCTCTTGTCACACAAAATCCCTGACGCTGCTCTCCATTTGCACCATCCTGCCTATACACGGTTGGCTATATCACTGTAAATCTCTCTGTTCTCCTGGACATACGAGCCAAGATACTTGAATCTAGTCGTTTATGGAACCACCAGATCCTGAATAGTAATTTGGGTGTCCTCTTCGTTCGCATCACTGAAGTTACAATGCATGTATTCCGTTTTAAAGCGACTTATCCTTAAGCATTTGTGCTCTAATACCATTCTCCACTCTTCTAACCTATCATTAAGCATTCTTCTATTCTCTGCTATTAACACAATGTTATCAGCAAATAACGTGCACTACGAAACTGGCCCCTGTATAGACTTGGACAACTCATCCAAAACTACCATGAAAAGAAATGGACTTAATGCTGATCCTTGGTCGAGATCCACCTCCACCGAAAAGAAATCTGTGTCACCCACCGATGCACGCACACACGTTTTCGCCCCCTCATACATATCCTTGATTAAAGTAATATATCTCTCTGGAACCTTTCTACCTCGTAGACTTTCCCAAACCTCAACTTAGTATTCTTGTATGGAAATGGGATGATATTTCCATGGATTTTGTGACAGGGTTGCCAAGAACATTCAAGAAGAATGATGCAATATGGGTTGTAGTCGACAGATTGTCAAAGTCGGCTCATTTTCTTCCAATTCAACAAGTATTTTCGGTTAGCAAACTATCTGAAGTATTTACACAAGAGATTATCAGACTTCATGGCACTCCGGTCTCTATCATGTCGGATCGAGACCCGAGGTTCACTTCTCGCTTTTGGAAGGGGTTTCAAACTGCATGGGGTACTAAGTTGAGGTTTAGTACGGCGTTTCATCGTCAGACTGACGGTCAGTCGGAGCGTACTATTCAGACACTTGAGGACATGCTTCGAGCTTGTGCCTTGGAGTGGAATGGTGTCACACCCCAACCTAGACGGCGGAATCGTCGAGGCGTGAGGAATACAATTGTTCACAGCCACATAACGCTATGTTTAAATGTAAATATTCAAATTAATAGTTTCAAAAGTGATTACAAACATAAGCCTCAAATACGCAATAAGTTCAAACATAAATCAAACATAACATAGCATTTTATTTATTTAACTAGGTCCACGTCCTAGTTTTATTGCAAGCTTCAAAAGATCACTCTAAACTCGGGGGTTACCTGAAACATGATAAAAATAAATGGTCAACTAAAAATAGTTGGTGAGTTTCCCAAGTTTTCATACATAATATGAAAAGATTATAAGCAGCAATTCATGTCATAGGTTATAAGCTAGTAAGGTTATAGAACACATATCTTTACAATCAAACCTCGACTTGATTACAAGTATATAAGATTGGCTAAGTGTATTTGGTTCCCTAGTGCACAAGCATACGGCTCCTATGAGTCGGCAGTTCATCGACTTTAGCACCAAATAGGCTTGTCAGGCCCAAAGATCTAAGACGTCGCCAGGCTAGCAATAGTTAATGATTGTAACAAACTATGTATCTCATATAATCACTTACAACATACAAATAACCATGACAAGATATAAAGATGAATTGCAAGTGCTTTACAAGTCTCAAACGTTTATAAGTGTGTAATGTATAAGTATCATGTTTCACCCCAAAATGGTGTGAAATAAAGTAAAAGGGGGCAAGGAAAACTCACTTGATATATATAAAGTGATGATAAGAATTTAATTGAGGCTCCAACGATTCTTTTACGAGTTACCTAAATGTATTGCTTCCAAGATTAAGTTTATTAATAAGATTAATAGTTAGACATGAACTAGGGTTTCAATTAGGATTTGGGGGTTTAAATAATTAAATAAAATAATGAATCATTTACGTTTTGGGTTAATAAAGATATTATAAATCAATTAAGTCCAAGAATGATTAAAAGTCCCAACAATTTAAGTTAATAGAAATTGAGTTTGAAAAGAAATAATTAATTTAATAATTAATTATTTGATAAAGAGAATTAATTATGACTTTAAAATTATTTAAAATCATTTTATAAAGTTTTGAACTTTTAAAATTATTTATTATAAAATTCTTATAATACGAGATTTTAGTAATAAAATGAAGTATAATCTATTGTGTTATAGGCTTCAAGAGTTCAAATAAAAAGTTTAGAGAATATAAATTAAATATGACATGACATGATTAAATGGATAATTAATTATTTAAATATTTATTTAAATAATCATTTACGATTAAACGTTTAAAGTATTTGTAATATGTAGGTTTGAAGTGTTTTGAAAATAATCCAAGTTTGGACTATATTATAATTGTAATATCTAAAAGACTTAATAATATTTTATAACCTTTTCATTCTTTAAAAGTTTATTAAATTTATAAATTATAAGTTTATAAAACTTAATATTCTCTGAAATAATTTAGTTAACAAAATAATTTTTATTATGATTTAACAATATAACATTAATTTTCTGAATAAAAAATATTAAGGAAACTTATTAAAACAAAAATATGGCGGAGGCCCGGTTCGAACCCGGGACCTCTTAGCCAGAAAGCTTGTCACTTACCAGTTGGGCTACAGCCCGATCTGGTTAAAAATTCTACTTAAATATTTAAAAGTATCAATTATCAAATCCCCCAAATTACAAGAACCCTAGAACGATTGAATCCAAAATTGAACATTAATTCGTGCGATTTAATCCAATCAACATTAGGGCTTTGTTTCCCCATGTTAAATCGATTATAATGATATGTATAACTTACATGATTATGTTCGAATTGATGGTGTTAAGCTGCAGACGAGTCGCGACCAAGAACAACGTCCAATCGTGGTTTAGACGATGTTGTTGGTTCAATTGATCACATGGGAAGCTTATAATGATGGTATAGAGTATTATCCCTCTACCAATTTCGGTCTAGAGTTCCCGGAAGGTGTAGCTCGACTAAGTTGCAGGTTCGCGGCAGTGGAGTCGATCGAAGGGGGTGGTCTGTTGTGTTTCGTGTGAATTTGAGTTTAACAATTGGTTGAGATTAGATTCTACACCCCTGAAATCTAGCCCAATTAGAAAGCCTAATGTATTATAGGACCCAATAAAGGTCCGGATTGATTTGGGCTTACCAAAGAAATCTTGCAAAACGAAACTAGCCTTTTGGGCCCAATAAGCCCAATAAGGGCCCGAACATATAAACAAGGCCCATTTAAGGCCCAAATGCACGTTTACGAACTAATCAAATGAGAAACCATGAAATAATGAATTCTTATGTGATTTAAAACAACTATGGAAAAGATCCAAACTGAAAACAGATTCAAAACCCATACCGGGTAAAATCCGGCAATTTAACCCGTACTAACATCTGAATTCCATCAGAATTCCTTATAATGGCTTGTCATCCAATCCAAATCATTGTTAATGCTAACAATATCATAAATGATGTTTGTTGAAAGATTTTTCATCAATCAAGCATAAACAACCGAATTTCGTAAACGAAACGCGAGAACCGGTTTTCACCGGCATTTAACTGACGTCTGTTATGACGACCGAGTCTCGTAACTCCGTGAATATTTATCTAATCATTGTTTACTATCATAACATATTAAATTTGATGAATGGTACGTTGTCCGGAATAACTGCGTTCCGAAACGCGACCGTGACGCGAACCGGGTTACGATCTGGTAAAACCCGAGAATTCGTCAGATAAAGCTTTAACGCGACTAACATAGAAAGTTAACGCTCAAAATATCATTTAAATACCTAGTTACATATATTTTGATAGCAAAATGATAATATTAACGCTCATTCGATAAAAACACGTAAAACCGTGGAACGTGTTAAATACGCGATAAGTTACAAACTCGTTTGATTATCCGGCATGTTTTAAATACATAATCTCGGAACACTTATAACGTTTTATATAAATTGAAACTAACGAGAAACAAATTTAAACGCTATGTGACAAACTTGATCGAACGTGTTCGAACCGAATTCTTTTACGAACCCGTTTCATTTAACCTAGTATATAAACAAACACTTCTCCATTTTAGGGTTTTGAAACAAAACATTCAGAGAAGAGAGAAAGAGGCGCACGACACCCCTTTCCCCCCTATTCTCTTCGAATCCGGCCAATCCCAGCCACCTGCGCGGGTCTCCTGCGAGCCCCCTTCCCCCTCTCGACTCCTCTCATCCAATCGGAAGCAATGGAGGCTTCAATTCCTCTTAAATCGCAACGTATCAACGCGAATCGAAGGCAAGGTCGGCGGTTGCAGATCGAATTGGAGGCTGTGGTTGCGAGATGGTGATGATTTGGAGGCTGTGGTTGCGCGACGGTGGTGTGCGGTCGCGATGGTGGTGTCGCGATGGTGGTGTCCCGAGGGTGTGCGGTCGCGACGGCTGTGATGGTGACTGTGGTTGTCGCGATGGCGATGGTGGTGGTGGAATTCGGGGGCCGACGAGGCCGATGGCGATGGTGGTGGTCGATGGTGGTCGCGATGTGGTGTTGGTGGTGCAGGGCCGCAACAGGGAGGTGGTTTTGTTCGCGGTTGAACAGATCGATGGTGGCTCGGGTGGTGGTGCTGCGGTTGTGCTGCAGTTTTGATGGTGAATGTTGCTGTTGATGTGGTTGCTGCTCGATGGCTGCATGTGGTTGCTGCTCGATGTTGGTTGCTGATGTTGCTACTGTGTGGTGATGGTAAGGCGACGATGGTGAGGTAAACCTGTGATTGTGCTGGTGTTGTTGTCTGTTTCGGTGAATGTTGGCTGTGATTCTGTCTGTCGTGGGTTGTTGCTGTTATTGGTTGTGATTTGGGGCTGTTAATGGTGAGGTAACAGTGTGCATGTCGACTGTGGATGGTCTAGTTTAGGTTATGGTCTTGGTGGTGTGTTGGACCATGGTTGTCGATATGATGGTGATGGTAAAGATGGATGTGATTGTGATTTTGGTTGTGGGTTCTCAAGTCTAGTTGTGACATTGGCTGCCTCGATGATTGTCTAGAATTCGGTTAGGCTCGATAGTGTGGCTGTGGTTGTTGTGGTTGATAATGGTGGTAGTGGTGTTAGAGTGATATGATGGCGTGTCGGGTGTCGGTCAAGCATGGTCAAACGAGGTCAACGGATAGTCAACAACGAGAACATGATGGGATCAAGAACAATACGAGTGGGTTAGTGAACGTGAATCGAGTGGAAGGTAAAATCGCACGCGTTATGCATTTGAAATTTAATTATAAGTTACATGCGTGTTATTTGAGCTCTAATTATATAAATACATAAATTATAAAGATAAAAATGAACGTCAATGGATATAATTGTTTGCTTAAAATGGTTAGTTCATACACGAGACATAAGTATAAGATAATAGTTATTAAAACCGAACAAGATGTTACTACAGCTGGTGTATAGTTATTAATACTTGAAAACTCTAATATATATATATATATATATATATATATATATATATATATATATATATATACATTGTGGTATAACCACCTCTCGTATGGATAATGTCATCAATGATAATCATCTATAAAGATTGAATTCTCCAAATCAACAAATTATTGTTACAATTATTGTACTAAGAATCATTACCCGGATAAGAACATTGATTAATCTAATATGCACAAATTAGCACATAACAACTGATACTTGTACAAAAAGCTAAGATACAATAGTCATACTAATCGTTAACTTTAAGTTAACTAAAGAGCTCAACCGCACGAATGTAATAACATCATGCTATTTCTAAACGTGAATCTTATATGTTCTAGTTAGGATTGCTTTGTTGATGATCATCACTTCCTTTATCGAGCTCTGAATTTATATAAGGATACCAGGTGAGTTTCACGGCCCCTTTTTACTTTCTTTCCTTTTTGGGTGAGAAAACATGCAAACATATTTATGAATGGTTGCCAGTATTATTGATATCGCTTGTTACGTTAGTGGGAAACGCACACATGTCCTCGCACAATCGAACCGTTAGTAATGGATTAGCGAGGTAATTTTGAGTAGTACTACTGGGTCTGACAAACCCCGCCCGGGCTAGTCGCGCTAGCTAGATTGGAGGTCAAACGGGTGCTTAATTGACCTAACACAACGATTGCCACGGTCGGTTAAGACGTGGTGGAAACACATTGTCATGGTCTGATGAGACATGACGGGATACACGATTGCCACGGTCGGTTAAGACGTGGTGGAAACACATTGTCATGGTCTGATGAGACATGACGGGATACAACAAACACTAATAGGACGTAAACAGTCAGCTTCGGTTCGAAACGCTAAGTAACAAGAACATAGGCTAGCTACCTATCGATATGCTCTATATACTAAACCATTGAAACACAAACCATGGGTGCGCTTACAAACACATTTCTTGTTGATTAAACCTGTGAACTCACCAACTTTATGTTGACACATTTTAGCATGTTTTCTCAGGTCACAGGAATGCATAAGCCTATGATGCACGCTACAGGAAACGCACTCAGGACATGCATTCATCAGTTTCATTTAGTTGCATTGAATATTTGTTTTGGCATAACATTTTCAGACTTTCAGTGTAGTTACATTTCACTTTTACGCTTCCGCATTGTTATTCATTTCTTTTATGTACTCTGATTTAACTCAAACGTTTATTTTTAAAATTCATATAGTGTCGTTCGATATGACTGTGTCTGAGATCCTGGTATGTCACACGCCTAACGGTAAAACCCCGTTCGTGAAAATTGAGGGTGTGACAGATTGGTATCAGAGCCACAGGTTATAGAGAACTAGGATTGCATTGCATCTAGACTATAGCCTTAGACTCAACACTAGTATTGCACAGACACTTTTACATGGTTACCACTATTGTGCAAACAACCTTCAGGTGTATTGACATTATACTGCTGAGCAAACATAACACTATGGGTATGACATGTGTGTCATTACCGGCTGACAGAGGGGCGGAGAATCCCGCTCGCTCACAACCAACGCTTACACTTGATCCTTCACTCGCGGAGTGAAAGCAACAGCGAATTGAATCAAACATTTCCATGATTGGAACACGAAACTCTTTTCTAACACACGCAATAAGGTTAACGATGACAAACAAAAAGAACAATACCTCACTCTTCCAACTCTCTCACACTTGTTACTATTCCCAACATATCCTATCCTCTACACTAGTCCGAGCAGTAAATGAGGGACAACTAAGATATTCAAGTCGATTAGAGAATCGGACTTAGACATCCAAACACCTAGAACTTCGAAGGGAAAAAGGGTCAGATTGTCTTGATTCCCGTTGTTATATTAACCAAATCACTTGTACGACCTTAGTACAATCTTAGTTATTTGACTCTTGGTATAACAAATATATCTTTGATGTTTCTATCATTGATAACACTCGGTACTCGACAAGGTATGTTATCTCGAATAGGAGGAACCATGTGTGACCATGCAAAACAAATTAGAATCACGGGTGCACAAGTAATTGTAATTTGTCGTGCATGAGAACTCTGGCAACTCTATTGGGTGATAACGGATACGGTCGGTACAAATTCTCAATTCCATACTTAGAGGCATGAGGCCTCGAAATCAACACAAAGCCACACTATCGATATGCAAACAAATCCTTCATTCCTACTAGCATGAAAGTTATCATCTACCCCGAGCCTTAATGAGATTCGTGTTATGACATTAGCCCTAGTCTCTATGAGACGTGCTCTTTTTAGTATTTCAGTGTTCGTGTAACACTATCCATCTACATTGTGCCAGATCTTCAAAAGTTGCAATAAAGTGATAATATTCTTGGCACATGTAGTCCTTGTTCATTGGATTGATCTTAAGACTTAGAGTCTTGGTAATTTCAGCGTTCCAGCATTCATTTCATATGATATCTATCATGTTTAAGCTTACGTTACATTGTTTGTCTCCCTGGTGGTGAAAATCCAATCGTATTTTTTTTTCTGGCTGACTACGTTTGGCGTGGGACCAAATAGCAAGATATTATGACGACCTCGTCCATTAAATCTTCACCTTTCCATTATAAGCAACAAATACAACTATAATCTCCATGGGTTGTACAAAAAGAACATTTGAGAGTGCTCTGCGGAAATTTGGCTATACCTTCAAGAACTGTGGCGTGAACATCCCGGCCAAGTCTCCTCAACCATAAGAAGCATATAAGGGATGTTATGAGTGCAGAAAACCTTTGCATTTAAAGAGAAACTATATAAGGCTCAAGAAGATAGGAAAACGGCAGAAATGGTAGTTCTGTTTCAGCGTCATCTCATACGTAAAGGCGCAAAATGTCTCAAGAAAAAGGATTTCTCTCTACTGACACTAATTACAGAGAAAAAGGTGGATGAGAAGCGTGTTAAAGATATTCCAGTTGTTAGAGACTTCTCGGAAGTATTTCCAGAATATTTAGCTAGTATGACCACTATGAGTTTTTGGTTATGCTGTTTGGGTTGACCAACGCACCAGCGGTTTTCATGGACCTCATGAACCGAGTGTGTAAACTCTATTTAGACAAGTTTGTCATCGTATTCATTGATGACATCCGCATTTATTCGAAAAATAAATAAATAAGAAAGTCTCAGATGTGTTGATGCAACGGTACAAGGCAATCTCTAGTCGCCCGATGAATCAAGAAAATATATGTAGAGTTACATTAAGCATGAACTGGAAACTTCCGTAAAATAAATGGGTGCACCTGGATACCTTATCGGCGCGACATTACCAACTACACATCAGAATACTAGACCAAGCACAATAGGGTGATCGACAATCGGTAATGTTAACCGTATTGACAAGTGTGGATAGGAGGCCATCATCCGCATTATCCTAGGACATCCATATTACCAAATGCGAGAGAACGAGTGGTGACCGCATTGGTATCTGCTTACCCTCTTTGACAAATGCAGATAGCCTACAGTTAGGCTTTTCTTCTATTGCCTTCGCTGTATCATTTCTTGAACTTGTAAATTCTCCTAACGTTAGTTCCCGAGAGTTTATGGCACATCCTATCTCGAAAAACTCTTGACATGCGTCTGATAAGATGAACGGATCTACTCGAAGACTAATATTATGATACAGAACCGTTTCGAAAAAAGAAGCATACTCGAAGAAGCACATATTGAAAGAAAAGACTTAACCCTTTAAGAAGGAATAATGGAAGGAAGAGATCGAAGAAATCTTTCGGAAGAAAGTTGAGAATTAAAGAGGAGACCTTGAAAGATGAAGACTTTCGTGTGTGGCTTAACCTCTTCATTTTTTTAGCAATCGGGAAAACTTCTTAGTTTTAGCTTGGTAGTTTCGAATCCTCAAGACTCATGCTATGATTGTATCACACTCGGAAACAATGTTAGCAATATTAAAATTTCGAGGACGAAATTTCTAAAAGGTGGGAAGAATGTAACACCCCTGAAATCTAGCCCAATTAGAAAGCCTAATGTATTATAGGACCCAATAAAGGTCCGGATTGATTTGGGCTTACCAAAGAAATCTTGCAAAACGAAACTAGCCTTTTGGGCCCAATAAGCCCAATAAGGGCCCGAACATATAAACAAGGCCCATTTAAGGCCCAAATGCACGTTTACGAACTAATCAAATGAGAAACCATGAAACAATGAATTCTTATGTGATTTGAAACAACTATGGAAAAGATCCAAACTGAAAACAGATTCAAAACCCATACCGGGTAAAATCCGGCAATTTAACCCGTACTAACGTCTGAATTCCATCAGAATTCCTTATAATGGCTTGTCATCCAATCCAAATCATTGTTAATGCTAACAATATCATAAATGATGTTTGTTGAAAGATTTTTCATCAATCAAGCATAAACAACCGAATTTCGTAAACGAAACGCGAGAACCGGTTTTCACCGGCATTTAACTGACGTCTGTTATGACGACCGAGTCTCGTAACTCCGTGAATATTTATCTAATCATTGTTTACTATCATAACATATTAAATTTGATGAATGGTACGTTGTCCGGAATAACTGCGTTCCGAAACGCGACCGTGACGCGAACCGGGTTACGATCTGGTAAAACCCGAGAATTCGTCAGATAAAGCTTTAACGCGACTAACATAGAAAGTTAACGCTCAAAATATCATTTAAATACCTAGTTACATATATTTTGATAGCAAAATGATAATATTAACGCTCATTCGATAAAAACACGTAAAACCGTGGAACGTGTTAAATACGCGATAAGTTACAAACTCGTTTGATTATCCGGCATGTTTTAAATACATAATCTCGGAACACTTATAACGTTTTATATAAATTGAAACTAACGAGAAACAAATTTAAACGCTACGTGACAAACTTGATCGAACGTGTTCGAACCGAATTCTTTTACGAACCCGTTTCATTTAACCTAGTATATAAACAAACACTTCTCCATTTTAGGGCTTTGAAACAAAACATTCAGAGAAGAGAGAAAGAGTCGCACGACACCCCTTTCCCCCCCTGTTCTCTTCGAATCCGGCCAATCCCGGCCACCTGCGCGGGTCTCCGGCGAGCCCCCTTCCCCCTCTCGACTCCTCTCATCCAATCGGAAGCAATGGAGGCTTCAATTCCTCTTAAATCGCAATGTATCAGCGCGAATCGAAGGCAAGGTCGGCGATTGCAGATCGAATTGGAGGCTGTGGTTGCGAGATGGTGATGATTTGGAGGCTGTAGTTGCGCGACGGTGGTGTGCGGTCGCGATGGTGGTGTCGCGATGGTGGTGTCCCGAGGGTGTGCGGTCACGATGGCTGTGATGGTGACTGTGGTTGTCGCGATGGCGATGGTGGTGGTGGAATTCGGGGGCCGACGAGGCCGATGGCGATGATGGTGGTCGATGGTGGTCGCGATGTGGTGGTGGTGGTGTAGGGCCGCAACAGGGAGGTGGTTTTGTTCGCGGTTGAACAGATCGATGGTGGCTCGGGTGGCGGTGCTGCGGTTGTGCTGCAGTTTTGATGGTGAATGTTGCTGTTGATGTGGTTGCTGCTCGATGGCTGCATGTGGTTGCTGCTCGATGTTGGTTGCTGATGTTGCTACTGTGTGGTGATGGTAAGGCGACGATGGTGAGGTAAACCTGTGATTGTGCTGGTGTTGTTGTCTGTTTCGGTGAATGTTGGCTGTGATTCTGTCTGTCGTGGGTTGTTGCTGTTATTGGTTGTGATTTGGGGCTGTTAATGGTGAGGTAACAGTGTGCATGTCGACTGTGGATGGTCTAGTTTAGGTTATGGTCTTGGTGGTGTGTTGGACCATGGTTGTCGATATGATGGTGATGGTAAAGATGGATGTGATTGTGATTTTGGTTGTGGGTTCTCAAGTCTAGTTGTGACATTGGCTGCCTCGATGATTGTCTAGAATTCGGTTAGGCTTGATGGTGTGGCTGTGGTTGTTGTGGTTGATAATGGTAGTAGTGGTGTTAGAGTGATATGATGGCGTGTCGGGTGTCGGTCAAGCATGGTCAAACGATGTCAACGGATAGTCAACAACGAGAACATGATGGGATCAAGAACAATACGAGTGGGTTAGTGAACGTGAATCGAGTGGAAGGTAAAATCGCACGCGTTATGCATTTGAAATTTAATTATAAGTTACATGCGTGTTATTTGAGCTCTAATTATATAAATACATAAATTATAAATATGAAAATGAACGTCAATGGATATAATTGTTTGCTTAAAATGGTTAGTTCATACACGAGACATAAGTATAAGATAATAGTTATTAAACCGAACAAGATGTTACTACAGCTGGTGTATAGTTATTAATACTTGAAAACTCTAATATATATATATATATATATATATATATATATATATATATATATACATTGTGGTATAACCCCCTCTCGTATGGATAATGTCATCAATGATAATCATCTATAAAGATTGAAATCTCCAAATCAACAAATTATTGTTACAATTATTGTACTAAGAATCATTACCCGGATAAGAAAATTGATTAATCTAATATGCACAAATTAGCACATAACAACTGATACTTGTACAAAAAGCTAAGATACAATAGTCATACTAATCGTTAACTTTAAGTTAACTAAAGAGCTCAACCGCACGAATGTAATAACATCATGCTATTTCTAAACGTGAATCTTATATGTTCTAGTTAGGATTGCTTTGTTGATGATCATCACTTCCTTTATCGAGCTCTGAATTTATATAAGGATACCAGGTGAGTTTCACGGCCCCTTTTTACTTTCTTTCCTTTTTGGGTGAGAAAACATGCAAACATATTTTATGAATGGTTGCCAGTATTATTGATATCGCTTGTTACATTAGTGGGAAACGCACACATGTCCTCGCACAATCGAACCGTTAGTAATGGATTAGCGAGGTAATTTTGAGTAGTACTACTGGGTCTGACAAACCCCGCCCGGGCTAGTCGCGCTAGCTAGATTGGAGGTCAAATGGGTGCTTAATTGACCTAACACAACGATTGCCACGGTCGGTTAAGACGTGGTGGAAACACATTGTCATGGTCTGATGAGACATGACGGGATACACGATTGCCACGGTCGGTTAAGACGTGGTGGAAACACATTGTCATGGTCTGATGAGACATGACGGGATACAACAAACACTAATAGGACATAAATAGTCAGCTTCGGTTTGAAACGCTAAGTAACAAGAACATAGGCTAGCTACCTATCGATATGCTCTATATACTAAACCATTGAAACACAAACCATGGGTGCGCTTACAAACACATTTCTTGTTGATTAAACCTGTGAACTCACCAACTTTATGTTGACACATTTTAGCATGTTTTCTCAGATCACAGGAATGCATAAGCCTATGATGCACGTTACAGGAAACGCACTCAGGACATGCATTCATCAGTTTCATTTAGTTGCATTGAATATTTGTTTTGGCATAACATTTTCAGACTTTCAGTGTAGTTACATTTCACTTTTACGCTTCCGCATTGTTATTCATTTCTTTTATGTACTCTGATTTAACTCAAACGTTTATTTTTAAAATTCATATAGTGTCGTTCGATATGACTGTGTCTGAGATCCTGGTATGTCACACGCCTAACGGTAAACCCCGTTCGTGAAAATTGAGGGTGTGACATAGATATACGATTGTTTGCGCGTGTTTAATTGGATTAATATAATGTGCAGTGCAATCGATGGTCCTGTAAAGCTGCCGACCGCGTGAGGAAAGAAACAGGGACGAATCGCACTGAGATTTTTAAATTAAACTTGAGCACGCGTTCAAATCCCCCACGTGAATGTGTCGGGGTGTTTGATTCGGTTAAAAATCGAGTGGATTGGCCGCTGCAGGCTCGCCGGAGCCGATGGCCGGCGGCGAGAAGTCCGACGGGGGAAAGGGCCGGTTTAAATAAAATTACACATGTGGTCCCTGAGGTTTCAAGAAGTTTTCACTTGAGTTTTAAAGTTTTATTTCAGTTTTAATTAATTTACAGTTTAGTCCCTGTAGTTTAAAAAGTTATTATTTCATGTAAAATACTTATTTTTTTTACAAGTTTAAAGTTACAAAATTTTATTATTATTATTATTATTATTATTATTATTATTATTATTATTATTATTATTATTAGTAATATTATTATTGTTATTATTATTATTATTTATTTTATTATTATTTTTTTAACTATCGTAAAATACGAGATGTTACAGTCTCCCCTACTTTAAGAAATTTCGTCCTGAAATTTAATAAATTTTTAAGGTTATGAGGAGACTTAGATGTCATTTCGTGTTCGCGAGTGCACTCTTGGGAATGTTTAAATTCAATAAGTTTGACTATGATTCTTAAGTTTGTTAAGTTTTACTGTTCATAATCTTATATGTCCTTGACAAAGTGTGCAAGTCATTCCTTTAAAATTCTTAATTGATAAACGTTTGTATTCTAAACGGTTCAATATGGTTAAAAAAAATTTTTGTCGTGTGTGAAACACCATACATTAGATCGATACGGGACTCGGCTTAACGATCATGAGAAATAAGTTCCGAATGTTTTTGGATGGAATTCATAAGAGCTTTTCAACCAAGTAACTTTAACGGGTTTCTAGGTGATCGATTCTTGTTTAGTCATGTCAATGAGGGTTCAAAGTGTTATTAGTGTAACGTTGATACAAGTATCGTGTTTGTTAAGATTAAAGATTAACTTTAGTATGGAGGAAATCGTTGTAATGGGTTTTTAGAATAAGTGTGGTTTTTGAGAGAAAGACATTATTACTAGAGGTTGTTATGAAGAGTTCAAAGATGGTCCAAGAAATGACATAATAATAGGAATTGCATTGATCAACGACGATAGCGTTCACGATTGGATTAAAGTTTAAATAATTCAGAATATTGCTGATAAAGAGAAACATAAGTAGCTTTCCAAGTAGGGCTTGCACACGCGGTTCATCAAACCCATAAACACAGCTGAGAACATTCGTATGGCTAGGAAGCCATGAACACAAATTGGTAAAGTCTTTATTTGGCAGGAAGATTGTTTTGGAAGCTATCATTACGTAATCAGGTTTTAATGATAACTCAAAATGAGAGTTGATAAGTAGGAAATAAATGGTTCGATGTAGCTAGATTGAGTCAAAACATAAAGATAAAGGGAAAGAAATTGATTTAAGAATTTACATGCTCCAAGCTTGGAATCAAAATTAGCATAAAACGATCGGGTCTTCTTTCAAGTTCAGAGATCATGCTTTGGCTTGCTAGGTCGAAACAGTAATCATTGTTTCACCCTTTAAGTTACTACACGCTTCTCGTCACTCGATTATAACCATGGTAAATTGAAGATCAAGAAATGAGGTTAGTCATCAAGGTGTGGTTTTCACTCCTAACTTGATGATGTATTCCCAAGATATGACCATTAACTTACCAATAAAAAAAATTTTCGATCCCAACTCGTTGTTAAGGATTCACAGAAATAAGGTGAGGTAACTCACCATTAAGGTAAGGGAAATCACTCCTATCTTAACGGTGAAGTTTTACAAAAAAAAACAAAATATAACAAGATGAACTTCTTCATCAAAATCCAGACTTCACTCCTACTTTGATGAGGTCGTTTCATTTGAACAAATTCAATTCATAAAAATGACATTATCATCAAGGTATGGAATTCACACCTATCTTGATGATTGAATTTCATAATAACAAGAAATAATCGAAGATTGACATTTGTCACCAAAGTACGGGTTTCAGTCCTATTTTGGTGAGATTATGTCATTTGTGAAGTGTAAGTTCCTAATGAGAATAATTGAAGTCAATCCTTAGGATGAGGAATTTGCCCTGATCCAGAGGATGAAATCTTATAAAACACACACTTGGAAACCATTTATCGAAACGAATAGAGAATCATCAAAGTAAGGGAATCACATCTGTTTGGATGAGATAGAATCGTTTAGGAGGCACAAGTGTTCTTACTCATAGATTGACTTACAAACCCTTGTATCTCCCATGGTGCAGACGGTTCAAGGTTTCACTTAATAATGAAAGGAAAAGAATATCACTTAGAAATTTAGAAAATTTCAAGTTACATCAATGTAACTAAAAGGAAAATCATGCTTACAAAATTTAAGGTCAAAGTTCGAGGTAACAGGATTTGTTATGATGTTCAAATCTTGGATGTCTTAAATCAGGAAGACGAAATCAAGGACAAGAATGATTCAACACCATGATGAGATGTGAACATTCGATTCCCAATTGAAAGGAAAATACAAGGACTTCTCAAGATATGAGATCAACCATAACCTTTTTAAAGACACGGGTACTTATACGTGGTAACATAGTTATAATTAGTTTATTCGATCATTGAGGTGAGTGACCACTTATAATATTTAAATTAACAAAGTTAACCTTCAATTAGCAAAGTATCCCGAGATGTAGGAATTCCACCTGCAGCATTGCATGTTCTTAGTTGTGGGACACATCCTTAAGAAGATTTGAGAACCATAAATAACGGTTTAAAGTTTTAAAGACCATACGGTTTAGATTCCCAAAATCTTTAGGTATATTAAAAATCCATGTTCATGTTGGTCAAGGTATAGAAATAGTTACATGAAACGCTGAGTTCAATACCGTCACACGTTACACGTTGAGCGTTTAAACGTAAGAGTTGAAATGTAGGTTAGGTTCAATATTAACAGGAATATTATTTAGGTTAAGAATGAGAAGGTATTTAAACTTTGGTGATAAACCAGTTCAAGGATTCAAGAATTTCAATATGCAAGAGGATGGTTCCATTTAGTAACGCATTACCATTTGGAATCGTTGACACGTCAAGGTAAATTGACCCATTTGCCTTAGAGACTTGTGTATTGACCATAGTTTATCACTTATCCCAAAAATCCCCAGGTAAGCATAACTGGTCTCGTAGTGAGATTTATACGATATGCTTGCCTTAGCCCGAAGGCCTTTTGCCAGGAAATCCAGAATACAGGTGTCTATGTGTCACACAAATTTCTTTGGTTCATAGAATCAAAACCTTGATGAGATTTTCATAGATTAGACATAAAGTCTAAGGAATTGAACTCACGATGATAAGTGTAGATTCCACATGTCATTGAGAATAAGTTTAGGAAGTTCATTTATCGGGGAGAGTCAAAGAGTCGAAGTTAAGTTTAGGGAGTCTAAGTTTTAAGCATACATAAGGCAATCCTATGCTAAGGCATCAAATTGCACAAAAGGCATAGCATTATGTAGCATTTAAACAATATGTAAGCACAAAAGTATAAGGATCTTTCTATGAGGTTCATGCAACTATAGTCTAGGTCACCATTTCTAATAACCTAATTCTCTATAGTTATGGGCTCTGATACCAATCTGTCACACCCCACCTAGACGGCGAAATCGTCAAGGCGTGAGGAATACGATTGTTCACAGCCACATAACGCTATGTTTAAATGTAAATATTCAAATTAATAGTTTCAAAAGTGATTACAAACATAAGCCTCAAATACGCAATAAGTTCAAACATAAATCAAACATAACATAGTATTTTATTTATTTAACTATGTCCACGTCATAGTTTTATTGCAAGCTTCAAAAGATCACTCTAAACTCGGGGGTTACCTGAAACATGATAAAAAGAGAATTAATTATGACTTTAAAATTATTTAAAATCATTTTATAAAGTTTTGAACTTTTAAAATTATTTATTATAAAATTCTTATAATACGAGATTTTAGTAATAAAATGAAGTATAATCTATGTGTTATAGGCTTCAAGAGTTCAAATAAAAAGTTTAGAGAATATAAATTAAATATGACATGACATGATTAAATGGATAATTAATTATTTAAATATTTATTTAAATAATCATTTACGATTAAACGTTTAAAGTATTTGTAATATGTAGGTTTGAAGTGTTTTGAAAATAATCCAAGTTTGGACTATATTATAATTGTAATATCTAAAAGACTTAATAATATTTTATAACCTTTTCATTCTTTAAAAGTTTATTAAATTTATAAATTATAAGTTTATAAAACTTAATATTCTCAGAAATAATTTAGTTAACAAAATAATTTTATTATGATTTAACAATATAACATTAATTTTCTGAATAAAAAAATATTAAGGAAACTTATTAAAACAAAAATATGGCGGAGGCCCGGTTCGAACCCGGGACCTCTTAGCCAGAAAGCTTGTCACTTACCAGTTGGGCTACAGCCCGATCTGGTTAAAAGTTCTACTTAAATATTTAAAAGCATCAATTATCAAATCCCCCAAATTACCAAGAACCCTAGAACGATTGAATCCAAAATTGAACATTAATTCGTGCGATTTAATCCAATCAACATTAGGGCTTTGTTTCCCCATGTTAAATCGATTATAATGATATGTATAACTTACATGATTATGTTCGAATTGATGGTGTTAAGCTGTAGACGAGTCGCGACCAAGAACAACGTCCAATCGTGGTTTAGATGATGTTGTTGGTTCAATTGATCACATGGGAAGCTTATAATGATGATATAGAGTATTAGCCCTCTACCAATTTCGGTCTAGAGTTCCCGGAAGGTGTAGCTCGACTAAGTTGCAGGTTCGCGGCAGTGGAGTCGATCGAAGGGGGTGGTCTGTTGTGTTTCGTGTGAATTTGAGTTTAACAATTGGTTGAGATTAGATATACGATTGTTTGCGCGTGTTTAATTGCATTAATATAATGTGTAGTGCGATCGATGGTCCTGTAAAGCTGCCGACCGCGTGAGGAAAGAAACAGGGACGAATCGCACTGAGTTTTTAAATTAAACTTGAGCACGCGTTCGAATCCCCCACGTGAATGTGTCGGGGTGTTTGATTCGGTTAAAAATCGAGTGGATTGGCCGCTGCAGGCTCGCCGGAGCCGATGGCCGGCGGCGAGAAGTCCGACGGGGAAGGGCCGGTTTAAATAAAATTACACATGTGGTCCCTGAGGTTTCAAGAAGTTTTCACTTGAGTTTTAAAGTTTTATTTCAGTTTTAATTAATTTACAGTTTAGTCCCTGTAGTTTAAAAAGTTATTATTTCATGTAAAATACTTATTTTTTTACAAGTTTAAAGTTACAAAATTTTATTATTATTATTATTATTTTTATTATTATTATTATTATTATTATTAGTAATATTATTATTGTTGTTATTATTATTATTTATTTTATTATTTTTTTAACTATCGTAAAATACGAGATGTTACAAATGGGAACTGGGATGAGTACTTGTGTTTAGTCGAGTTTGCTTACAACAATAGTTGGCAAGCTAGCATTGGCATGGCACCTTTCGAATTATTGTATGGTCGTAAATGTAGAGCACCTATTTGTTGGGAAGAGGTTGGTGAAAGAATCATTGAAGGACTCGAGTTAGTTCAGATTACGAATGAGAAAGTTGCTATTGCTAGAGAAAAGTTAAAGGAAGCTCAAAGTAGACAGAAAAGTTATGCAGACCGACACCGTCGACTTTTGGAGTTTAAGGTCGGTGATAAAGTATTTTTAAGAGTTTCACCTTGCAGAGGCGTACGTCGTTTTGGCATCAAAGGAAAGCTCAGCCCTAGATTCATAGGGCCATTTAAGATTTTAGAGAGAGTTGGTGAAGTCTCCTACCGTTTGGCTTTACCACCTCAACTGTCACATGTGCATAATGTCTTCCATGTATCTCTTTTGAGGGGGTACAATTATCATCCACTTCACGTGATGAACTATCCGCTTCATCTAATTCGTGAAGACTTATTGTTCGAGGAGGAACCTGAGGCCATCCTTGACCGACAAGAACGCATTATGCGTAAGAAAACTATTCCTTTTGTTAAGGCATTATGGAAAAACCATTCTGAACGCGAAGCTACATGGGAAATAGAAGATGCAGTCCGTTCTCAATATCCGTATCTATTTATCTCTTAGTTATTATCATTTTATATGTTCCTGCTATCAGTTATGAGATTATCAGTTATCTGTTTCTCGGACATCACATTAGTCATCTCTTATATGATTTCGTCTATTGGATCGATTCTGTTTCAGCAATTGAATAATTATGAGTTATTTTGTTCACTTGTTGATTTTTACTACTCCGTGTACGTTATGTCATGTCTTTGTTCGATCTGTACCTAGCAATTTCGTGGACGAAATTGTTTTAAGGGGATAGAATTATAATACCCATAATAATAATAATAATAATAATAATAATAATAATAATAATAATATAATAATAAAAGTTTAGGGGTTAGTTCGTCATTTTGAAAACTTAAATTAATAAGTTTTGTGCATAAAATAAAAAGAATGTAACCACAGGGACCATTTGTGTAAATTTGAAACCTCTTTCTCTCTCCCCTACCCCGCATTTCCGGCCGGTTTTTCCGGCCACTGTTCCGGCCAAGGTCCACGGCGCCGACGACCCCCAAAACATCCCCAAAACTCGGCTTTTAAATCCCAAAATGCACCAAAACGTTCGTGAGTCGGATTCCAACAATAATATACCCTTAATTGAGGTATAATCATCCGGATTTCACGATTAGTGGACCACTAACCAATCCACTTTAACCTACCTAATCAAATCCACTCAAACCTACCTAATCAAATCCACTCAAACGTTAATAATAAACAAATTAAGTCGACCTAATCAATCAGATATCTATTCCTAATCTACCTACACTTTCAATTACACTTGAAACAAACGCATACATCATCTCTGAATCCCTTCACCAATCCGCGACTTGCTAACAGTCGAAAACCAATCTACGATCGATTTAAACTAAAATTAGCATAGGGCTTTGCTTCTAGATCATTGTTAGAAGCTGTTCATCGGTCCAATTCGATTATCTTTGAAGATTGCTCAACAAATCAAAACCTTGGGTCGCGGCTTGTTCATCCATTGTTCTTGATAAACCTTGAATCAAACCGAGTAATTAAACATGTCTAACTACTCGTTTTTACATGGGGATCGAAAGCCCCATGATTTCAGTCGCTCACATTGTCGAATTGAACTTCGATTTGGATCAAGGATTTCTAGGGTTCTTATGATTTGAGAAAATTGGGGTTCTTTGTGTTTTTGTGTTTATAAGCTTTGGGAACCAAGTAAAACCACGGCCAAGGCCTTGGTTCACTGGTTCCCCGTTTGCTTCTCAACCTTGAGGTCCCGGGTTCGAACCCGGGCACCCTCACCTATTTTTTAAAGGCTTTTTCAGCCTTAAAACAATTATGTAAAATTCCCAAAAATTATAAAAATAAGTTTTGTAAACTCTCCTTATTTTTAAAATCATCTAAGTATTTTCTATAAATATATTTCTTTAAATACTCTAATATTTTTATAAAATATTTTTACAAAAGTGATACTTAGATTATTTCTTATGAAAATAGAGTTTAAATAATAGTTAAGATCATTAAATTATTACTTGAAACTATATTATCTTTAATTATAGATTAATCATGATAAAATACATTTTATAAATTCACAAATTATTTATAAATGTCATTTTGAGTTATGTCTTATAAAATGTACTTTAAATAACAGTTTAGATTAGTATATTATTATTGGTCTAAACGTTTCTTTTCACTTAATATTGTTTAGATCATGATTATTTCAAATAATTACAAATATTTCACCGTCAAAATGTTAGCTAAGCAACATGTAAGTTCATTTAATTAAGGTTCTGAAAAGTAACGTGAGATGGTTATAAACGTATAATGTAGGTGCTAGTGAAACTTAAGGATTACTCGATTTTGTTTGCTTTTGCTCTTTGACTAAGGTACGGATTCTGTTTTCTTGTTATCATAGTATTCACTTTTGTTTCCGTTACTTTGTAGTACGGGTTCCTGATTCCTGTCTCATATTGATTTCCGTTCATCTCTAGTTTTGATTCCTGTTATACGTAAATAGTGTGTTTTTGATTCCGTTATAAGTAGCTAGACTACTTTATATTTCTAAATTTGTTACCCGAGCTCTCCCTATCTTGGGGGTGACCAAGACGCGTTATTGCGGCATCGATAACGTGGCACCAACCGTGGTGGTGAGCTGAGATCACGGCGTCTCTAAAGAGGACTCTGAAATTGTATTGGCCGTCTTGTTATATTATTATTTCCTCAGAGGCGTATGGATCGATCCTATGTTAGTCCTGTATTTCCTGATGGGTGGTTACACACCACTCCATTTAGGACTCTGGTGAATGGTTTGTATGTCTGCCCATATTCCATTTCACATTGGTTCACGGGCTAGCTACCTGTGTTCCCTCTGTTTAGTTATTATATGATATGATTATTAGCTCGGGTTATGTTCAATCTGATAGATATCTTATGTTGTTATATTCTCTGATTATCATCATGTCCATTTATTTTTGTTATCCGCTATTCCGTTCACTGAGCGTTATGCTCAGGCGTGCCTTTGTTTTCATGCACATCAGGTCTGCAGGGTCATCCGGGAGGGGAGTGAAGAGTGGGAGTCTGGATAAAGAAGACGGATATTTATATATTTAAATTGATGTAACTGACTCTTCTATTAGGTTTTGGAATTTGAACTTGTAATCGTTATTAATAATGGGATTGTGTTTTGGATTTTGATTACCATGATAGTGACACGTCAGCCTTTCCGGGTTGGGGTGTTACACATAAAAAATTTGAATAACATTTGAAATAATTATGATTTTAATGATAATAATTTAAAGGTAATATTTGGACCAATAATAATTTATTAATTTATTATTTTAAATCCATTTAATAGAAATACCCAAGAATAACCTTTGTTAATATGTTTTATTAAGAGATATTTAATTATTTAAAAAATTACAGAAAATAATTTGATGCCTTTAAAAATAGTTAAAGTTTACAAAAACCATCTTTATATTTATTAAAAAATTTCTATAATTTATTTAAAGGCTAATTTATTTATAACAACAAACTAATTGTAACATTAGTTAGAATATTTAATAAAATACAAAAGTATTTTTGAGAAATAATTCATAACATTTAATTAAATGTCCTCTATAATGAGCAAAGTTCATAAAACAATTTTTTTTATAATTTCTAAGAATTTTCTGAATTTATTTTAAATGCCAAAAAGGCCTAAACCAAAAATGTGGGGTTCCCCAGATTCGAACCGGGGACCTCCAGCTTGTGAGGCATGTGTGTTACCAATGGACTAAGGGCCGTGGTCATGATATGTCTCGGCCCTTAATCCTTAAAAAACCCTGGATCCAAAGCGTCCCCAAACCGGTTGAACCCTAGTTCGATGTGAAGCAAGATTGAAGATCAAAACATCATTGTTAACGTTACAAATCATGGGGCTTTTGTTCCCCAACTCAAATCGAGTTCATTGCCACGTTTAATTACCTTTTGATTCGAAATGTTATCAGGATCGCACGAAGAACAGGTCGCGACAGAAAGGTTCACCATCGATGTGTAATAGCCGGTGATAATCCAATTGAACTCATGGAAAGCTTCGAATGATGTTCTTGATGCAAAGCCCTATGTTGATTTTGGTTTAAATCATTCGGGAGATGGGTTTTGATTATGTTTCAGATTCACGATGAAGACGAGATCGAATGTGGTGTTTCAAGGTGTTGTAGATGAAATTGGGAATGGTAGAGGTTTACAGGTACTTAATCTATTGTTTATGTGATGATTAATTGAGTTATTATTGTAGTTTAATGCTTGAACGGCTTGGAGGTTTAATGGCTTCGGTTATGAAATCCTTTGGGCTTGTAACCGGTGTTTTAACACCACTAATTCATGCATTCATGTTCGAGTCCTGTATAGGAAGCGTCCAGGAGTGGTTTTGGGTCGAAATCGAGCGTTTTTGGTGGTTTTTGGGGTCGCCGGACTCCGGCCGGAACCCCTCGCCGGAAAAACGGGGTTATTGGGGAAAGGGGGGTTGGTTTTTTACAAATTACAGTTTTGGTCCCATAAGTTAAAGATTTGTTTAAATCCTTTCCAAAACTTAGGTTTAAGTTTAAATTAGTTTACAGTTTAGATCTTGAGGTTTTGAATTGTTATTATTTTATGTTAAAAACTAATTAATTAAAAGTCTTAAAATAATAAAACTTATATTGTTAACAACACTCCTAATTACTCTGCTCTACGATTGCCCTAATAGCCCCTATTATTAATCTTGTATTAGCATTTCACATATAAAGGAAAAGGAAAGTCTACCTATGTCACAAGCATGCGCTATCTCAACCGATTCCCACTAACAGTCCTTAACCTTAATTCTACGCCTCCAGTCACTCCTATCCTCGATCATGTGCTCGGAAAGGTGCAACTCTAACATATCCCGCTTAATCAACTCCTCCCACGTCAACTTTGGTCTTCCTCTACCCCTCCTACCATCTAAGACAATGTTATCTACAGTTCTAACTAGTACTGTCATCTATCTTCTCTTCACGTGTCCAAACGATCTCAATCTCCCCTCCTGAATTTTATTAGTGATGCATGCCACCCCTAATCTCTGTCGGAACACGTCGTTCCTTATCCGATCCATCCTTGTGTGGCCGCACATCCACCTCAGCATTTTCATCTATGCGACCTCCATCTACCGCCCTTGTGACTTCTTCATGGCCCAACATAGCAGGTCTTACTGCTACTCTATAGAACTTTCCCTTTAATTTTGTTGAGAACCTCTTGTCACACAAAATCCCTGACGCTGCTCTCCATTTGCACCATCCTGCCTATACACGGTTGGCTATATCACTGTAAATCTCTCTGTTCTCCTGGACATACGAGCCAAGATACTTGAATCTAGTCGTTTATGGAACCACCAGATCCTGAATAGTAATTTGGGTGTCCTCTTCGTTCGCATCACTGAAGTTACAATGCATGTATTCCGTTTTAAAGCGACTTATCCTTAAGCATTTGCGCTCTAATACCATTCTCCACTCTTCTAACCTATCATTAAGCATTCTTTTATTCTCTGCTATTAACACAATGTTATCAGCAAATAACGTGCACTACGAAACTGGCCCCTGTATAGACTTGGACAACTCATCCAAAACTACCATGAAAAGAAATGGACTTAATGCTGATCCTTGGTGGAGATCCACCTCCACCGAAAAGAAATCTGTGTCACCCACCGATGCACGCACACACGTTTTCGCCCCCTCATACATATCCTTGATTAAAGTAATATATCTCTCTGGAACCTTTCTACCCCGTAGACTTTCCCAAATGAGTTTTCGCGACACACTATCATAGGCTTTTTCCAGATCGACGAAGACCATATGGAGATCCCTCTTCTTTTCTCTATATTTCTCCATTACCCTCCTTGAGTTAAAATAAAAAGGTTAAAAAGTAAAGTAAAAGACAAAAAGGATGGATACAACCCACTATAACACATAGTACAACTCATGATGAACACTAAAGTTGATAATATATAGAATTATGCCCCTGCATTACGACGGGAGCGTAAAGCCGTGCCAAAAAATACAAATGTCACATCACTGTCAGCGACCACCAACACTGAAGTTGCGATATGTTAATGCGGAGAAATTAGATAGAAACATAAAACATAGAAAAAAATAACTAAGTCGATCTAGGACCGTGTGTTGCGATAAACTTGTCAAACGTGTAAAATAAATGTAAAAATGTTGAACCACACATGCACGTGGCGACCTGTTAAGTCACAAAATTTAGTTAGAAACGTAAAGCGAACGTAAAAATATTGAACCACACATGCATGTTGCGCCGTGTTAACTTGTAAAACTTAGAACGAAACGTAAAATAGAAAATTAAGAAAAATGAAGAAGTATAAGAGATTAAAGTTGAAATTAAAATGTTGTAAGATTAAATTGCAAAAGATGAAATGTTTTGGGTTAAGTTAAAACTTAAATTTTGCGAGGTTACATTGTATATATGAAAAATTTGGTTAAAAGTAAAAAAATATTTTTTTATAAAACACCTTATGCATAGAAAAGTTAAAATTTAATATATTATAAACTAGTATTAAGTCCCCCGTGTTACGACAGGGGGCTTAAAATTACCAAGTAGCAAGAATGTCTCATCATCGTTAGCGACCACTAACACCGAAGAAAAAAATGAAAATTTATGGGGTTTAAATTGTAAAATATAAAAGTATTGAGTTTAAACTTAAGAAGAAACAAAAGATCTGTATAACTTTTAATACTCATGGTACAACAATGAATGCAAACTTAAGTTGATAATTAATATATACTAGTATTAAGCTCCATCGCGTTGTAATGGGAGCGTAAAATCATGAAAAGTAGTACCAATGTCAAGTTAGCCTCACCACTAACACCGGAAAAGTTCCTATTAGAAAATAAATAAATAAAACCTGAACGGAAAGTAAAAGTAAAAACACAAAATATTAAACACAAGAATTTAAGTGGATCTAGTACCCGCACGTTAGTACGAGGTCGTTAAACTAGAAAAAAGGCATAACAACGATAAACCACACATGTTACGGCGTGTTAACTCTTAAAAATTAGACTGAAATGTAAAACGAAAAAATAGTAAAATATGAAATGTATATCTGAGAAAGTTGAAAGTGACAAAATTTAGGATTAGATTGTGAAAAATATAAAAGTATTGGGTTTAAAATAAAAATTAAAAAAAAAACAAAGAATATGTATAGTCATTAATACTAACTAGTTGTAGACTCTAACCGCGCATTGCGCGTAGCGTTGTTCACGAGCCGAGCCGAACCGAGCCGAATCGAGCGGACCTTTGCTCGTGCTTGGCACGTTTCCAAACCGAACCGAGCCGATTGGCTCGTTTACAACCGAGCGGAAAATCGAACGGGCATTTTTCAAGCGTTAATTTTCGAGCGAACGTCGGGCGAGCGCAAACGAGCGGCAAATAATTTATACAACCCGACTATCTTGTGTGTCATACAATTTATAATACAACGAATAAAGTTTAATAACTTTAAAATCAGCCACATTTCATTACATAATACTTTTATGGATGATAACAAGTTGTGACTGACTATGAAACTAGCTAAGTCTGTAGCCGATAAGACGGAGAGCATATTGCAGATAATGGTGACGGTGGGAGTGAGATGATCGAAAAAATATTTTTAACGGCTTAGGATTTCACTTTTATATTAAGTGTAGAATTCTTTTATTAGGTTGATTGATCAAATATGTATAAATAGAATTATATATTTGTATATAATGGGTCAAATCTACTAGTGCACTACGTATAAACTATATATACATATTAATTCGATCCGAACCGAACCGAGCGGACCTTTGCTCGTGTTTGGCTCGTTTACAAACCGATCCGAGCCGATCGGCTCGTTTACAACCGAGCAAAAATTCGAACGAGCATTTTTCGAGCAAATTTCAAACGAACGTCGAGCGAGCGTCGAGCGGTTTGGACTGCCCTAGTTGCGCGGAAATTCTACGGATATAATCCATGTAGTAGAATAACGATCATTAACTTAAGATCTTTTATGTTTTTGCAAGTATATATGCCACACATAAGTACCAATAGGCCTAAGATAGGTAATAGAAAGACAACATGTTTATACTAATTGTATGTATATATGGATCCTCACAATCATCTGCAAGCTCTAAAAGATGGGAACATTCTATCAACTACAAAATATAAAATAACGTAATTGTGCCAATTCCGGTTTTAAACTATCATAGACTTGTTTCATATATCGTCTTAATATGGGGAATTAAATCATTTACATCAAGCACATTGACGAAGTTTGATAAAACTCTGTTATTTTTTGTAGCATCACAAGTCTCAAATATAAGTACTGGTAGAGTCACCATAGACGTGATATCAGCTTTGCATTGACCTCCAATAATTGTCACACTCCTACTATTGAAGTTCAAAGATGAAAATAAGAATAAAAGTATATGATGAAATCAATATATATATATATATATATATATATATATATATATATATATATATATATATATATATACTTACATATATATATATGTAACTCTTAGTTATACACTTTGTAATACGTACTTACATATATGTAACCCCTAGTTTTCATGGTTTTTATTTATAAATATGGTTTTCATTTGATCGCTCCCCTATATATATATATATATATATATATATATATATATATATATATATATATATATATATATATATGTATATATATATATATTTATATTTATTTATATAGAAATTACAGTTTTCCTGATAGTCTTATTATCTTCACCGAACCACTTCATGAGCCAGGACATGAACTAAAGAAAATTGAACCATTGTGGGTGTTTATTAATAGCTCATCTCCAAATTAATTTAAAACCATTGTGTATGTTTTTAATAGTTTGTAACCAAGGACATGGACTAAAGGAAATGTTCTACTATTTGTAGCACCAGAAACCCAAAACAGCATATTGCACGTTGACAAACCCAAAAACTTGAAAGAACTTGTCTGAAGAAAGCTCCTGAATATGAGATCAAAATGATGATCATGTGTGTACTGCATCTCATAACCAAGATCAATTAAAATCTTTTAGGCACCATAATTAGCAGATTAAATATTCACAAAAAAGGATAAGTGTTTTAAGGGTAAACCAAAACTAAAACAGCCTGTTCGACCATATCAACCCGCACCCTCCTAGACTTTTTACACAACCCATACATCTTTTCACCACTATATTGGAAAAAAAACAACCATTGTAGTGAATCCAATAAGCTGCTGACCGGCTAACCGTTTGCTATTCGGTGACCCATTGAAACAAAACCGGCAACCGACTTGAGCCGTACATGACTCGTAAACATCAGATTAACCCAACAAGCCCTACGTATCATAGAAATTCATAGTTTTCTTATTAAATAACTTCGATCCGACCTTCAATTCAGACATGATCTGAGCAACACTATGTTATGGACCGAAACCATTGCAAGGTATGGGACTTGTCCCACATCGGTTGTATGGGCAATTGATGTGAAATTTATAGGCCAAATGAGTTCCCTCACCCATCAGACTAGTATTTTGGGTTGAGTTATTCCGTTTGATCTGTAACAGTGGTATTAGAGCCAACCTCGGAGTGGTGGCCCACGGAGTGGTGGCCTGGAGAGAGCCAGCCGTGACCAACGTGGCCGCGACCAACGAGGACGTTGGTCCTTAAGGAGGGGCGAATGTTATGGACCGAAACCATTGCAAGGTATGGGACTTGTCCCACATCGGTTGTATGGGCAATTGATGTGAGATTTATAGGCCAAATGGGTTCCCTCACTCATCAGACTAGTCTTTTAGGTTGAGTTCTTCCGTTTGGTCTGTAACACACTATCTTTTGATGTCTATATTAAACTTCGAAGCTTCCTTGAAGTCTTCTTTTCTATTGGCTCTTCTAGTTCAAACCGCAAAGCTAGTTGTTAAAACAAATGGACTAATATATACTAATGAGGCTGCACTCTTCTTTTTTCCTTTTGCACCTAGTCGACAAACATCCCAACACCGCACTAACATCTTATCAGAACTAAAAACGGCAAAAAAATCAAAACAGAAACAATCAAACACTATAAAACGACTCAGATCCGCTCTAACATGGGAGCAAAACAATCAAGTTGCCTTGGCTGCAAAAGAGCTGGCAAGATGTGCTTTTGCCATTCTACAACTTTGCCACACCAGGCCTCACTCGATCTTAACTCAGACAACATTAGATCATCACGGGCACGGTTTGGAACACATATAAAAGAAAATCGGTTTCATTTTCCAGTCTCGATCAGAGAGATGACCAAGGGCTACAAACACCCGAGTACCGCTCAATAATCGATCATAGTTCAACAGCCTCGTCGACAATGACACGAAACCACCGACACACACGGCAAATGACCGGAAAACCCACTCGATAACAACAGCAGGCTTCGTCAAGTGGTACTAAAAGCAAAGGGAGGTGTACCCTCACACACACAAAATCACCTGAAACCCACTTAAAATGAAAAAAGGGTGGCTTCATGAGCTTGTACAAAACTTAAAGGAGGGCGTAACTCACCGGCGACCGGCCTACAAAAGCCCTGCCGAAAGTGGCGACTATACAACAACACCGGCATCTCTCTCTCTCCGTAAGAATCGTCACACACAAAAATGAGGTGACACCTCACTTAAAAGGGGGAAATATCACCGCTTCATGAGCTTGTACAAAACGCAAAAAGATTACGAATCACTGTTCATTTCCTTTGCTAAATAAACATATAGGATAATGGTATAACAATCAATGCATTGTAAAGTTGATAATTACTATATTAAACTAGTCTTATTCCCTCTGCGTTGCAGCGGAACTGTTTAAAACTGTGACAAATAGATACATTTAATTAAGCATATTATATGATCCACTAAACATAGCAAAGTTGATAATTAGTAATATATAAATTAAATAGATTTATAATATAATTTATTGCTTACTTTTTGCATTAAAGCATTTGAATGCGTTTCATCTTATATACATTTTTGTATTGGTAGAAAATTAAACATTTACTTTTGTACTAAACATTTAAACGTTTAAAACTTGAAAGTTCCTCGTAATAACATGTAGTTGAAGGATAAAGATTTCAAATAACGAAGGATAAATTATAAATATCTAACTACTCCTATACTAATTGAGATCGGATTGAAAAGTGATAATAATAATTAAATAATAGTAATATTTGTTTACTGGTTCAATTTGAAATGTCATTTTAACCTTTTTTTAGTTTCTGAAGTTTCAGATTTACGACAGTACAATATTTGCTTTAAGTAACT
This sequence comes from Flaveria linearis, assembly GCA_024085815.1. Taxonomy (NCBI): domain Eukaryota; kingdom Viridiplantae; phylum Streptophyta; class Magnoliopsida; order Asterales; family Asteraceae; genus Flaveria; species Flaveria linearis. The sequence goes on along the minus strand of CM044017.1, from coordinate 10,183,308 downwards.
AATTTTTACATTTGTATTTTAGGTACGAGTCAGGTCAATAATAAATTATTTTCACTTATATTTTAATATACGTTTTGAGATAATCTACATTTTGACATTCGCATACGTTTTGACGTAATTTTTATTACGAAATGAATCGGGTCAAATATAAAAAGTTTTAATTGGACGGTATAAATCCGAGTTAGTCTACATTTCAACATAAATTTAGTCCGAAAATAAATGCAACAATTGCAATCTATGTTTTTTTTAATGTATGCTTTGACGTGGTCTACGTTTCGATATAGATTTGTTTAGAACAGAGACGGGTCAAGTATAATACGTTTTCGAACAACGATATAAATTCAAGTTACTTTACAGTTCAACGTAAATTTAGTTCGGAGACAAGTCGGATCGATTGTTATCCCACAATTTTATCACGCCGCGTAAAATGTCGTTGCAAACGCGTGGCCTGTAAAAAACTAGTTTTATTTATTTATTTGGAACTTAAGTTTGATTATTTTTTCTTTTTATTATTTAGGGTGTAGGATAAAGATTTCGAATAAATAAGGATAAATATTAATTTTTATTTATTATTGGAAACTTAAGTTCGATTCTTTTTTTTCTTTTTTATTTTATTTCTGTTAAACTTGACATTGACTTGGAGTCAGACTGAATTACCTTGAAACAAATTTGTTAATGTTATCTCAATAGGATGTTCTATTTCTTGAATCTACTTGTAAACATAATAACATTTTTCACCTTTAAATGTTTGTATATAGTAAGGCTTTTGCGTAGAAAATCAAGTCTTTGAAGTTGTTTTCCAAAAAATTTCTGAGGTTAAGCTTTATTGAATCTAAGTTTCATTGACTAAACTTGTGTATCATCATCCTCTACGGTATTGTTATTTTTGATTTGTGAAACACTAAGGGGCTGTTTGACAATATCTGAATTATTAACTGCTGAACCAATAAGATGTCTGAACCATTAAGTACTGAACCATTAAGAGTTCTGAACCATTAAGAGCTAGAATATCGGTTAACTATTCAAAGGCAAATGTCTGACCAATTCAGATAAGAGGTGTTAACCATTCAGCATTAGACGTCTTAACCATTCAGCATTAGTATAATGGTTAACCGTTCAGAAGCAAACGCTGAACCATTCAGACATTTTCTCGCGAAACAAAAAGTCTGAACCATTAACTGCTGAACCATTCAGACATCTGAATCATTAAGGGACTGATTAATAGGCTGCCAAACATTTGAGATTTATTTATAAAATTGTCCTCATCAAATCAGTTGTTAATAGTCTATCATTTTATTACCTATCTCTTTCAAAGCGCCTCGGAAGGTGGAGGAGTTGGAAAAAATAAGAAGAAATTTCCTGTGGGGAGGTGTTAGTGGTAAAAGAAAAATCCATCGGGTAGGCTAGGATTCGGTCACTAATCCGGTCAAGGAGGGAGGTCTCGGAATTGGTAATCTTTATAATAATAAATAATAATCTTAGCTTACTTGCTAAATGCTCGTGATGTTACAAATCAAATCCGGAAAGCCTTTGGAGGGGAGTAGTTGATACAATTCATTTACTGCTAAATGTGTTTCTTTTCTCCCCTGCGGGTCAAATTACATGAGTACATGGAGTAATATCCTTAAAATTCAAAGGCCTTATGGAAAGTGTTATGATCATTTATAGGTGAGTGGTGCCGTACTGTAGCCATCTTTGCTTCCTTGTAGGCTGAGACTCTTTATCTGATTATCCTTGCAGCTATATGGTGTATCTGTAAAGCCCGTAATCGTGCTTCCTTCATGAACAAGAAGCCTAATATTAATCACTTGAAAGATATAAAGTCCGTCTTATTTATTTTGGTGTCAAATAGGTTTAAGCAAATTTATTGTAATTTGGAGTCTTGGTGTAAATTTGAATTGGTTCTTGATGTTCGGTTATGCCTAGCTTCTTGCTACCGTTGCCTTTTTTATCTAAGAAATTTGCAGTTCAAAATAAAAAATCTATTCTTTTGCAGCATGCTTACCGGATGATGATCCCCGGACATTAGTGGTAATCACACCTATTATGCGACCATCAATTGATAGTAGCACATATATAATTTGCATCCATATGAACCATTGGTAAACTCTCATTAGTTAGAAGATATGAATCTTTAACATCTTGTACCAAAATCACTTAAATTAATGCTAGAAATAGACTAGTTAAGTTCAAAACTTTATTGATGGAGAGAGGATATGCTACAAAGGCTATATTTCCTAAAAAGGGTGAGAAATAATTCTGGCTGTTGGATCAACTCATTAAAATAGATCAATGGTTTAAAAAAACGCGATGGTAAACATGTAAATAAGTGGAAAACTGCTAACAGGTGGAGGGGTAAAAAAGTAATTTGACATAATAAATCGTCACTACCACTTCCATCATCGTCCTTTCAATTCCATAACATTCAAACGAACCATCTCCGACGAAAACCTCAAACGTAAGCATGAATTCCGTTCAAAAAGCATTACCGTCGAAACTTTTTCAAAGTCTATTGTGTAGGATTCTATGTGCCCAAGACACGTAAAAATTTATGCGGTTAGTACGTTATGATCCAAGTCGGGTTATACCTAATAACAAGCTTAGCAAACACCAATTAATATTTAATTGATGATATGATCATGCAATTAAATATTTACACCAATTTAGAAAATGGGTTTTCTAAACGAGTTGCATATGAGTGGGAACAACTTATTAGGATAATTTGTTCAATTATATTATTTGATGTGTTATTTTAATTAGTTAAATGACACCTAATAATAATGAGAGATTATAACTTATAAGTTAAAATAATTAATTGTATAAGTTATAAATAACTTGTACATGCAATTAAATGTTAATTGTATGTCTAGTTCAAGACCATTTAACTTGTGAATGTGTTCAATTAAAAGGGGGTATAACCCTTTGAAATTCAGTCAAAAAGGGCCGCCCCTTTTCTTTTTTTTCATTGGACCAATTCCTTTTATTGAACATCACACTTAATTGTGTCTTGAACTTGCTTCTCTCTACCTATTCTCAAGACATGCAAAATCAGCAAAAGCTCCTTCTTCTCCCTTTCTTGTTCACGGACAAAGAGCTGGAAAGATAGAGTTTTTGAAGCTGATTCCAGGTGTAATTTCTTCCTAACTAGAAGGGTTTTGCAAGTGCTTGGGGTATACTAACTTGAGGGGGTCCTTCTTTGGACTCCTAGCCGAATTCACAAGCATCTATCAACCTTCTTTTGGACGGTTTTGCTGCTGGAAGGAGAACTCAAGTTTCTCATATGGAAGAGAGGTTATACGGCTGGAACAAGGGCTCAAGCAGCCTCTCATTCTTCTTTTCTTTTGTGTTCTTGGAGCACTTCTCTTCCTAGAACACACACACACTTCACCTACTCTTTTCTCACATGCAAATCGACACAAGGATTCTTTTCTTTCATCAAAAGGACGGATTTCATTGCTGGAAAAATGGGTTCCAGCAGCCTTGTGAAGTACACTGCTGAAATTCGTTTTCAGCTTGGTTCTTGGTTCGAATTGGTGAACAAATCCTAGAAAAAGGTGTTGCAAAAGGGCTTGTGGGTATGGACACTTAAGAACATCTATTGTTGATGTTTTGGCCGTCCAAGAGCAGCTTCATCTTCATCATGCATCCACATTTTTGACAGCTTCATCCACGGTTTTTGACAGCCTCTAAAGGTAGTACATTGTGTTGATTTGTTGTTATGTTTGTTTCTTGATAACTAATCCATTCACATATATATGATCCTTGTCTTTGGGTTTGTTGAAATAATATTATGAACCTTAATTTTCAGATTATAGAATACGAAATTAAGCTCATATTCCGCTGCGTTTTCTTGTTTAAAATGGTTAAACAACATGATTTAGGTCCAACAAACCCAACAATGGCATCTAGAGCCGGATATGTGGATGACTAGTTTCATATGTTCTTGTATATTTGGATATATAAGGTTTAACAACCTTATTAGGGCTGTTTTGTGATGATTTGATGATACCCCAACCTTTCAAGGTTGTAATCATGCATGCTTATGATTGGATCTTGAAAGGAAGATATCAAATTGGTTGATTGTGTTTTTGTTTGGACAATAGACCCTAAATTCTTAGTTTGTGTTGGCTGAAAATTTAGGGTCAAATGGGGTTCATTTGGTTCTTGAAATGATGTATGTGGATACATATATTAGTGCATAACATAGCCTTGGCCATGTGTGTTTTGGATTTGGTTGATTGTAATCTTGTCATGTTGGTTGTATTCATTCTTTATGGGTTGTAATAATCCTTTTGGTGTTTCAATTTGGGTTGTAATTTGTTTATTCATTTGGCAATGTAATAAATAGATTAGGAGTATTTTTTTCTTTTACTAGAAAATATGTATTAGGATATATATTTTGTAAAAGAAGATGCTCGGGAAAGAAGCACAAAAGGAAGACACAAAGGACGGACTTGAAGCATTTGGATGCAAGTTCAAGTGGGAGTCTTTGAAGACCTCATCATTTGTGTTGTGTTGAACCCTTAGGAAAGACCTTATGACAACACTTGTGATGGCAAACAAGTGTAGTCAACTTAGTGGCTATAGTTATGCACATATGCTTGTATGATTGTACTTGTTTGGTTGTTTGTTGTGTGATTGTTATTTGACATTTGGATGTGCATAACAAACTAATTAACAAACTTAACAAGCTGAATTTTATGGTTCCTGATCATTAAGTGATTAATAAAAGGTTATTAAAAGGATTAATGATTTAATAAAAGAGGTTTTATTAAAAGTGAACCATAGGATACCTTGCATTTGAAAGCATGCAAATACAAGGTAAATAGAGTTTTCAAACTAGAATCAATGAAAACTAAAAATCCCTTTTTCAAACAAGTTTAACACCGTCCTTTTGCACAACACTTAAGTCATTTGGAAACTCTTAATGGGATAAAGGTCACCTAACCATTTTGAAGGAACTTATGACTTAAGGTGGGAATACCACATTGGTGGGATAAAGGTCACCTAACCACTTGTGTTGGTAAACTCACATGTGTGTGCAAGTAGGGTAACTTGATTTGCAAACCATGTTGAATGGATCACCTAAAATATGGTTTCCAAATGGTGTTGATGGGATTAACATGCCGACTTTGCATATGATGATTAAAGTCGATCCCATACCGCTAGAAGTTGCAAAGGGTTGCAATTGTCAAATGTTGACTACCTTGTTAATTTGAATAATGGGATAAAGGTCACCTAACCATTATTTGAATGTAACGTTGGATTCTAGATTTTAATTATTAATTGTCTATGAGACATAAAGGGTATTAATAATTAAAATAAAATTTTTCTGAAATACTAAAAAAGAACTTTGTAAAATTTGTAGAATGACCGCAAACATAATGCTACCACCCCGACCGTCCATACCCTATCACCGAGAACTATTTTAGAGAGGGATCGTCTCTACCATAATAACCTTATGGACTAGTCTCGAAACTTAAGAATTGTTCTCAAGCAAGAGCAAAGGCATATGTCCTTGACGATCCTACACCTAACCAACCCGACCCCGACGATGTTGAGGCCATTCCCGATCCTAAGGCAAATGTTGCCAAAGGAGAAGGGCACATCAAAGGCAATGGGTAAGGGTAGATCAAAGCGGAACCTCCAAAACCTAAGCTTATGAAGCTTAAGGTAACCGAAAACGATCCATGCTTTGAGTATGGTGAGATAGGTCATTTGAAAGGGATTCATCCAACCTATCTCAATGAGTTGAGAAATAAAAGGGATGCTGGGCAAACCTTAAGTATAACTTTCATAATCCATATTAACTTAGGTGTTATTTCCTAAAAGCACATGGGTAATTGGATACCTCATATGGAACTCACTATTGCAATTTGTTGCAAGGGTTTAAAAGAAATAAGCACCTTAAGAAAGGAGACTATGTTTTGAAACTTTCAAAAGGTTTGGAAGTTGTTCGTCAAAACATGTTTATATGCTCCTAGTTTGACTAGGAACATGATTTAAGTTTCCCTTTTAAAGCAATATGGTTATGATTTAAAGTTAGTAAATGATGGTATTTATATATTTATATGGATGATATATATTATTTTAAGGCCATGCCTTCTAATGATATTTGTGAATTGGTTCATGATGATTCGTCCTATAATAACACATTATACCTATCATACACCAAGAGACTTAAAATGGTTTAAGTGACTCTTATTCTTGTCATTGTCATCTTGGTTACATAAACAAGAATCGGATTTAAACACTTTAAAAGAATGGTCTTTTAAAAACAAATGAAAATTGTTCATTTGATAAGTGTGAATCTTGTTTATGAGGTAAGATAACCAACACGCCTTTTAGTGGTACAAATGAGAGGGCAAAAGACTTATTAGGAGTCATACATTTGGATGTATGTGGTCCTTTTAAGACAATGACAAGGTATGGTGAAACTTACTTCATTACCTTAACCGACGATTATAGTCGCTATGATTATGTGTACTTGTTGGCACATAAACATGAAGAATTTGAAATGTTCAAACACTTCAAGAATGAAGTAGAAAATCAACTCGATAGAACTACCAAGTTCACCGTTTAGATAGAGAAGGTGAATACCTAAGTAAGACTTTTAGGGATCATCTAGGAAGTTGTAAGATTGTCTCACAACTTACTCCTCACAGAACACCATAACATAATGGTGTGTCTGTAAGGAGATCGAACCCTATTGGATAAAGTTCGACCTATGATGGATATAAGCTCACTACCTCTATAATTTTGGGGTTTTCGCACTACTCTCCACGGCTCATATTTTGAATATGGTCCAAACCAAGAAAGTAGATTCGACACCTTTTGAAATATGAAATGGAATAGTTCCCATTATTAAATCAAATCACTAATACGGATATCAAATCAAAACGCATTCCCATTATTAAAACGATTACAAGTTCAAATTCCAAAATTTAATTAAGATGTTCAATACATCAATTAAAATAACAGATAATCTTGGTCTTCAATTCACTCTTCACTTGTTTCCCGGATTACCCTGCTGACCTGACGTAAAGCACGCCTGAGCCTAACGCTCAGTGTACGGAATAGCGGATAACAAAAATAAACAGACATGTTGATAAGCACAGAATCGACGGATATCAAAAATAAACAGACATGTGATAATCAAGGAATCGGCAAAATTCAAAATAAACAGACATGGTAATAATCAAGGAACCGACAGATATCAAAAATAAACAGACATGTGATAATCAAGGAATTAGCAGATATAAAAAATAAACATACGTCATAAGACATATATCAGATAGAACATACCCCGAGCTAATAATCATATCATATAATAACTGAACAGGGGGAACACAGGTAGCGAGCCCGTGAACCAACGTGAAATGGAGTATGGGCAGACATACAAACCATTCACCAGAGTCCTGAATGGAATGGTGTTTAACCATCCATCAGGAAATAACAGAACTAGCCTAGGATCGATCCATACGCCTCTGAGGAAATAATAATATAACTAGACATAATTTCAGAGTCCTCTTTAGAGACGCCGTGATCTCAGCTCACCGCCACGGTTGGTGCCACGTTATCGATGCCGCAATAACGCGTCTTGGTCACCCCCAAGATAGGGAGAGCTCGGGTAACAAATTCAGAAATATATAGTAGTCAAACTACTTATAAAATAATCAAAAGCAAATTATCAGGAATCAAAACTAGAAATGAACGGAAATCAAATACGAGACAGAAATCAGGAATTTGTACTACAAAGTAACGGAAAATATTATTTATACTAAGATATAAAGAATCAGGAATCCGTACCTTATACACGAATGATAATAATCAGAAACAAGGTCTAGGCTCAGTTAACGTCGCGAGAACCTACGATAACGTAACGCAAATTATAGTTTGGATTTTCCTATTTTAAATTGGAAAAATTCCAGTTCTGCCCTTGTCTTTTCGCACTCGTTAAAAATACTAAACGACGTTTAAAAATTCTGAAAATCTCCAGTTTACTAGATTAGTGATTTCTAAACAACTTTCATTTAGAAAAGTTTCTGATTTGGATTACCGAAATATGAGAAAAACGTGGATCTTTGCAGCTGCGCAGAACTGCTAGCTGTTACGAAAACGATTATTTGGAGGTCTAAACGAATGAGTTTTTCTATGTTTTATATATCAACAGATTCGTTTTTCGACGAACTTCGTCGTGGACATAAGGTTTAACTGATTTGGATCTGTTATGATAAAGTTATGGCCTCCGTAAGTTGGCTGTAAAATACGTATAAATCAAGGTATTTTGGTAAACCGTAAAATTATTTCTAGTTAAAATACGTCCGTTACGGGTCTGGAAATATTTTTATAAATAAGTATAAATCATGATTGACTTCTGAAAAATTTAGCTAATCATATTATTAATCCGTTTGTCATTTATAAAATCACATTCCAAAATATTTATAAAAACTAGTTAAACGTGTGACTTGTTTAAAATGCTCGGTTAATGACTAAATCTTAATTTGGTCAAAATACTTATATTTCCAGTAGCCAAAACATTATCAAAATAGGATCGTATCAAGTTTACTAAGTTAAGCAAGGAAACTATGTTTAAAACGTAAACCGAATTAAACGAGTACTTATTCAAACGGGCATCCTATGATCGAAGGCAATGAACTAGAATACTAATTAGGATGTCTAAGATTCAGGGATAACATAATGACTAATAACATCTTAATGATTTCTACTAATTTTAATTTATTTCTATAAAAATAAGCTAATTATAACATTTGTTAACATTTATATATACGAATCGTTAAGGTGTTTAAATAAATAAATTTACAGGAAATAGTTGGATAACTTTTAAAATAATCAGGGTTTATAAAACTTGTTTTTATAATTTTTAGAAATTTTATTTATTTTTTTTAAAGCCCAAAAGGCTAAAAAAAATGATTGTAGGTGCCCGGGTTCGAACCCGGGACCTCAAAGCTAACAAGGAAGCACAGAACCAGTAAACCAAAGGCCGTGGCCGCGTTATAACTCCTCTTTTAAATCTTAAAACCATTCTTGAACAAATCCCTAATTTAGTATAAACCCTAGTTTCGAAATCAATTCAATTGACTATGAATTCAATTATGTTAATGCCTAGATTCATAGGGCTTTTGTTCATCCATCAAAATCGAGCTAATAGGTGTGTTCAATTGCTTGCTAATCAATCCCGAATCCAAATTCCCCAATTTCAACCCGTATAAACCCTAGAATCGAAATCTATCAAATTGAACATTGATTCATGATTGTTTATTGAATTAAGCATAGGGCTTTCATACCTAGACTAAAATCGAGTATGTAGGTAGCTTCAATTACCTGTTTTGAAGTTGATTCGATGATGAACACTCGAAGCACAAGCCGCGACTGAGGTGTAATCGGTTCAGGTTGCAATTGTTGATGGAAATCAAATTCCTTGTACAGGAAGTTTCTAATGAACCCAAGGATGAAAAGCCCTATGTTAATTTCGGTTTCAAGTGTACAGAGGGTGGTGAACGACCTCGGTGCAGGTCGACGAGGAAAATGGGAATCGAACTGATTGATTTCGATTGTTTCAGATGAAATTGAAAGTCAAGCTTGATTAGGAATCTTATGATCGATCGTTTGCATTACTTTAATTGTATTATTGAGCTGTGTAGTGCGATTTAGGATTGTAAAGTAGCCGAAAGTGTAAAGTGGTTAGTTTAGATCGCACTATTGACGCTAATAATCAAATTGTTGTGGGGTATTGTGTTCTAATCTTTCACGTGAACGATTTGGTATATTTCTGGCATTTAAAAATCGAGTTTTCGGGTGGTTTCGTGGGTCACCGGCGCCGCGCCGGAGTATCGCCGGCCGGCGACCGGATAATCGGGGAGAGAGACAGAGATTTTTTTTTCTTTATTTTACACATCTAGTCCCTGTGGTTTGGTGTTTGTTTTATTTTGTTCCCAAAGTTATTATTATTGTTATTATATATATATATATATGTATATTTTTTTATGGGTATTATAATTCTACCCCCCTTAAAATAATTTCATCCACGAAATTGCCAGGTATAGATCGTAACAAGATATGACATAACGAACACGGAGTAGTAGGAATCAACAGTGAACGAAATCCCTCATAACTATTCAATAGCTGAAACAGAATCGATTCGGCAGATAAAATTGTACAAGAGATGACTAACGTGACGTTCAAGAAACAGATAATTGATAACTTCACAACTGATAACAGAAACATATAGAAGATAATAACTAAGAGGTAAATAGATACGGATATTGAGAACGGATTTCATCTTCTATCTCCCATGTAGCTTCACGTTCGGAATGGTTTTTCCATAATACTTTTACAAAAGGAATAATTTTCCTACGCATAATGCGTTCCTGCCGGTCAAGGATAGCTTCTGGTTCTTCCTCGAATGATAAATCCTCACGAATCAAATGAAGCGGATAATTCACAACGTGAAGAGGATGATAATTGTACCCCCTTAAAATAGATACATGGAAGACATTATGCACATGTGACAGTTGAGGTGGTAAAGCCAAACGATACGAAACCTCACCAACTCTTTCCAGGATTTCAAAGGGTCCGATAAACCGTGGACTAAGTTTCCCTTTTAGACCAAAACGTCGTACGCCTTTGCAAGGCGAAACCTTCAGGAATACCTTATCACCGACCTTAAACTCCAAAAGTCGACGGTGTCGGTCTGCATAGCTTTTCTGTCTACTTTGAGCTTCCTTTAACTTTTCCCTAGCAATAGCAACTTTCTCATTTGTGATCTGAACTAACTCGGGTCCTTCGATGACTCTTTCACCGACTTCTTCCCAACAAACAGGTGCTCTACATTTACGACCATATAATAATTCGAAAGGTGTCATGCCAATGCTAGCTTGCCAACTATTATTGTAAGCAAACTCGACCAAACACAAGTACTCGTCCCAGTTTCCAGTCCACTCTAAGGCACAAGCTCGAAGCATGTCCTCAAGTGTTTAAATAGTACGCTCCGACTGACCGTCAGTCTGAGGATGAAACGCCGTACTAAACCTCAACTTGGTACCCCATGCAGCTTGCAAACCCTTCCAAAAACGAGAAGTGAACCTCGGGTCTCGATCAGACACGATAGACACCGGAGTGCCATGAAGTCTAACAATCTCTTGTGTGAACACTTCAGAAAGTTTGCTAACTGAAAATCCTTGCTGAATTGGTAGAAAGTGAGCCGACTTTGACAATCTGTCAACTACAACCCATATAGCATCATTCTTCTTAAATGTCCTTGGCAACCCTGTCACAAAATCCATGGAAATATCATCCCATTTCCATACAGGAATAGGTAGTGGCTGAAGCAAACCACTAGCTCTCTGATGCTCAATCTTGACCTGCTGACAAGTAAGGCAACGGCTAACATACTTAGCCACGTCTTCTTTCATACCATTCCACCAGAAATTCTGACGAAGATCACGATACATCTTAGTAGATCCTGGATGGATAGAGAACGGAGAACTATGTGCCTCAGCTAATAACGATTCTCGAAGAGAAGAATCATTAGGCACACATAAACGTTTACCACACCAGATTACTCCATGCTCATCTACTCTGAATTCTGATTGCTTACCAATCTCCACATTCTGTAAGATTGCCCAGAGTTCACCATCGTCTTTCTGTGCGTTCTTAATCCGGACTATTAAGTCAGATTCAATCTGAAGACTAGCGAGATATCCGTCACTCTTGCCAATATGTAGGCCAATACCCAATCTATCAAGATCGGTAATGTTCTGAGGCTGTAGCTGTAGGGAGGCTACTGTTCCTGAGCTCTTCCTGCTAAGAGCATCAGCTACCACATTGGCCTTTCCCGGATGATATTGAATATTAGCATCATAATCTTTTAACAATTCTAACCATCTTCTCTGCCTCATGTTTAGTTCTTTTTGTGTGAAGATGTATTTCAAGCTCTTGTGATCAGTAAAAATATCACAAGTCTCTCCGTAAAGATAGTGACGCCATATTTTCAGCGCGAAAATAACAGCAGCGAGTTCAAGATCATGCGTAGGATAATTAACCTCATAAGGTTTCAACTGCCGCGAAGCATAAGCAATGACCTTACCATGCTGCATTAGCACACATCCGAGTCCCTTTTAGAGGCATCGCTGTAAATCTGATATCCACCCGTGCCCGATGGAAGTGTAAGAATCGGGGCAGACACCAATCTCTTCTTAAGCTCTTCGAAGCTTTTCTCCCGCTCATCATTCCAAGAGTACTTAACCCCTTTCCTTAGAAGTTGCGTAAGGGGTAAAGCAATAACAGAGAACCCTTCGACAAATCTACGATAGTAACCAGCAAGACCAAGAAAACTCCGGACTTCTGTGGCTGAAGTAGGTCTTGGCCATTTAGTGATTGCCTCTATCTTTGCTGGATCTACCATAATACCATCTGCAGAGACCACATGACCCAGAAAGGCTACTTGACTCAACCAAAATTCACATTTTGAAAACTTAGCATAAAGCTTCTTTTTACGCAGAGTTTCAAGCACGATACGAAGATGGTCTTCATGTTCCTTCTTACTCTTAGAATAGATAAGAATGTCATCTATGAACACGATGACGAACTTATCCAGATAGTCATGGAAAACTCGGTTCATTAGGTCCATGAAAACAGCTGGGGCATTCGTTAACCCGAACGGCATAACCAAGAATTCATAGTGACCATATCGCGTACGGAAGGCAGATTTAGGGACATCAGAATCTTTGATCTTTAGCTGATGGTAACCAGACCTCAGATCGATTTTAGAGAAACACTTTGCACCCTGAAGCTGATCAAATAAATCATCAATACGAGGCAGAGGGTAACGATTACGGATAGTGATCTTGTTGAGTTCTCTGTAGTCAATGCAGAGTCTCAAAGAACCATCTTTCTTCTTCACGAATAGGACCGGTGCACCCCAGGGTGAGACACTTGGTCTAATAAATCCAAGATCTAATAACTCCTGTAATTGCTCCTTCAGTTCTTTGAGTTCAAGTGGTGCCATACGGTAAGGTGCCTTGGAAATCGGTTCAGCACCAGGAATAAGATCAATAGTGAATTCCACCTCGCGGTCTGGTGGAAGTCCAGGTAACTCCTTAGGAAACACATCGGGAAAATCACCAACAACCGGATAATCAGAAATACTAGGCTCTTCAGGAGATAAAATTTTAACTGAAGCAAGGAATCCTGTAGCGCCGTGAAGTAGGGATTTACGAGCCTTAAGTGCTGAAATTATTTGAAGAGTTTTTCGAGGTGTAGTCCCCTGATAAATGAGTTCAGGATGATGGGGATCTCCAAACAGAATGCGACGAGTCTGACACTCAATTGTAACATGATGCCGAGTTAACCAGTCCATTCCCAAGATGATATCAAAATCTTCCATTTGCATGGGCAACAGATCCGCTGTAAGAATGAGCGATTCAACTCGGATCGGACAATCCTCATACACATGAGAGATTGTAACAGAGTTTCCCATAGGAGTCATAATATTCAAAGTATTTTCTAATAATGTTGGGCTCATCGTTAGATGTTTAAGAAAAGATTGAGAAACTATGGAGTGTGTTGCTCCAGTATCAAATAAGACTTGACTTCACGAGTTCCTAACATGAGAGTACCAGAAACAGTACCTAAAGAATTTATGTTACCATGGCACACTTAGTAATAGATAACAAGCATAATTTACATGGTAAGACTACTAGATTATTCAGATACGATAGATTCACATATGGAAGGAATATCGAGAGTCATACCTGGTGTGTTTGCTGCATCCTTTGCGTTCAGAGCAAACACTCGTCCTCCATTAGTAGGCTGTTTTGCACTATTTCCAGCCTTCCCTTTGTTATCAGGATACGGACAGTCTTTCAGTACATGGCCGGTCTTTCCACATCTAAAACAGGCTCCTGAAGCTCGCCGACAAACACCAAAATGACGTTTTCCACATGTAGTGCATACCGGAACTTGCTCTTGACCTTGGTTTTCGGCAGGTTTAGGATTCTGCTGTTTTTGTTTCCATTGATTACCTTGGCGGTTATTATTTCTGTTGAATTGGGCTTTTCGATCACCTGTATGGTGTTTCTCGCTTGAAGATTTCCCAGAAGGTGCAGTATGGTGTCCTTCACGATTTCTCTTTCGACTCTCCTCAGCTTTAGCTAACCTCTTCTTGTTTTCCATGTCAAGTGTTTTCACGGCATCTGCTACTTCATTGATATTGTTAAACCTTTGAGTCACTATCCACCTCCGAGTCCTCTCATGAACAGCCCATTTCAACTTTTCTGCTTGGGCCTCTGGGCTACCTGCAGCTTCCCCAAGAAAACTAGCCAACCTACAGAATCTTGCCATGAATTCTTGCCAAGGTTCACCATCGCGTTGCTCAATAGATGCATATTCCCGTGCATACTCATTTCGTTCCACTTCAGAGAAATACTTTCGGAAGAATATTGTGCGGAAATCGGCCCAAGTAAGGGTAGCAGCATAACCTTCTCCACCATGTGCAAGTTTTACCCTTTCCCACCAAACTAGAGCATCATCCTCCAGTTTGTAAGAGGCCAGCCTAGTTTTAAATATGTCATCGACTCCTAGTACTTCGAATATCTTTTCCACATGGGCTATCCAGTTCCGAGCATCCATCGGTGTAGCAGCATCACTAAAAGATCTTGGTCTTTGCTTCATAAAGCGCTCAAGCCAGACATGAATCCCAGCCACAAGTGGTGTTGCATTTCCACCGGAAGATGGTCCAGTGTGGTTCCCGCCAGAAGGTGGCTCTGAGTTATTTCCACCGGTGGAGGTCCTGTGTTGTTTCCCTCCGAATTTGCCTGTTGTATCTGCTGGATGACTGTTTGAGCAGTCTGAGTCATCAGATTAGGGAGTATTCCAGAAATAGCAGCGTTTACAGCATTAGCAACGAGGGTTTCAAGAGGAGTATCAGATGAGGGGCCACTCGATTGATTGCGGTTGTTCACACGTCTCTTAGGGGCCATCTGAAATGAAAACATACGTGTGAACACTGGAATTTAGATTGGAAACAGAAATTAGATCCTAACCCCACGTCTACCCATTACCTCACAAGTTTATTATTAATGTTTAAGTTTTCTACAGGAAAGAGCCTTTGCTCTGATACCACAACTGTAACACCCCGGCCCGGATAGGGCTGACGTGTCACTAATACGGATATCAAATCAAAACGCATTCCCATTATTAAAACGATTACAAGTTCAAATTCCAAAATTTAATTAAGATGTTCAATACATCAATTAAAATAACAGATAATCTTGGTCTTCAATTCACTCTTCACTTGTTTCCCGGATTACCCTGCTGACCTGACGTGCATGAAAACAAAAGCACGCCTGAGCCTAACGCTCAGTGAACGGAATAGCGGATAACAAAAATAAACAGACATGTTGATAAGCACAGAATCGACGGATATAAAAAATAAACATACATGTGATAATCAAGGAATCGGCAAAATTCAAAAATAAACAGACATGGTAATAATCAAGGAACCGACAGATATCAAAAATAAACAGACATGTGATAATCAAGGAATTAGCAGATATAAAAAAATAAACATACGTCATAAGACATATATCAGATAGAACATACCCCGAGCTAATAATCATATCATATAATAACTGAACAGGGGGAACACAGGTAGCGAGCCCGTGAACCAACGTGAAATGGAGTATGGGCAGACATACAAACCATTCACCAGAGTCCTGAATGGAATGGTGTTTAACCATCCATCAGGAAATAACAGAACTAGCCTAGGATCGATCCATACGCCTCTGAGGAAATAATAATATAACTAGACATAATTTCAGAGTCCTCTTTAGAGACGCCGTGATCTCAGCTCACCGCCACGGTTGGTGCCACGTTATCGATGCCGCAATAACGCGTCTTGGTCACCCCCAAGATAGGGAGAGCTCGGGTAACAAATTCAGAAATATATAGTAGTCAAACTACTTATAAAAGAATCAAAAGCAAATTATCAGGAATCAAAACTAGAAATGAACGGAAATCAAATACGAGACAGAAATCAGGAATTTGTACTACAAAGTAACGGAAAATATTATTTATACTAAGATATAAAGAATCAGGAATCCGTACCTTATACACGAATGATAATAATCAGAAACAAGGTCTAGGCTCAGTTAACGTCGCGAGAACCTACGATAACGTAACGCAAATTATAGTTTGGATTTTCCTATTTTAAATTGGAAAAATTCCAGTTCTGCCCTTGTCTTTCGTACTCGTTAAAAATACTAAACGACGTTTAAAAATTCTGAAAATCTCCAGTTTACTAGATTAGTGATTTCTAAACAACTTTCATTTAGAAAAGTTTCTGATTTGGATTACCGAAATATGAGAAAAACGTGGATCTTTGCAGCTGCGCAGAACTGCTAGCTGTTACGAAAACGATTATTTGGAGGTCTAAACGAATGAGTTTTTCTATGTTTTATATATCAACAGATTCGTTTTTCGACGAACTTCGTCGTGGACATAAGGTTTAACTGATTTGGATCTGTTATGATAAAGTTATGGCCTCCGTAAGTTGGCTGTAAAATACGTATAAATCAAGGTATTTTGGTAAACCGTAAAATTATTTCTAGTTAAAATACGTCCGTTACGGGTCTGGAAATATTTTTATAAATAAGTATAAATCATGATTGACTTCTGAAAAATTTGGCTAATCATATTATTAATCCGTTTGTCATTTATAAAATCACATTCCAAAATATTTATAAAAACTAGTTAAACGTGTGACTTGTTTAAAATGCTCGGTTAATGACTAAATCTTAATTTGGTCAAAATACTTATATTTCCAGTAGCCAAAACATTATCAAAATAGGATCGTATCAAGTTTACTAAGTTAAGCAAGGAAACTATGTTTAAAACGTAAACCGAATTAAACGAGTACTTATTCAAACGGGCATCCTATGATCGAAGGCAATGAACTAGAATACTAATTAGGATGTCTAAGATTCAGGGATAACATAATGACTAATAACATCTTAATGATTTCTACTAATTTTAATTTATTTCTATAAAAATAAGCTAATTATAACATTTGTTAACATTTATATATACGAATCGTTAAGGTGTTTAAATAAATAAATTTACAGGAAATAGTTGGATAACTTTTAAAATAATCAGGGTTTATAAAACTTGTTTTTATAATTTTTAGAAATTTTATTTAATTTTTTTTAAAGCCCAAAAGGCTAAAAAAAATGATTGTAGGTGCCCGGGTTCGAACCCGGGACCTCAAAGCTAACAAGGAAGCACAGAACCAGTAAACCAAAGGCCGTGGCCGCGTTATAACTCCTCTTTTAAATCTTAAAACCATTCTTGAACAAATCCCCTAATTTAGTATAAACCCTAGTTTCGAAATCAATTCAATTGACTATGAATACAATTATGTTAATGCCTAGATTCATAGGGCTTTTGTTCATCCATCAAAATCGAGCTAATAGGTGTGTTCAATTGCTTGCTAATCAATCCCGAATCCAAATTCCCCAATTTCAACCCGTATAAACCCTAGAATCGAAATCTATCAAATTGAACATTGATTCATGATTGTTTATTGAATTAAGCATAGGGCTTTCATACCTAGACTAAAATCGAGTATGTAGGTAGCTTCAATTACCTGTTTTGAAGTTGATTCGATGATGAACACTCGAAGCACAAGCCGCGACTGAGGTGTAATCGGTTCAGGTTGCAATTGTTGATGGAAATCAAATTCCTTGTACAGGAAGTTTCTAATGAACCCAAGGATGAAAAGCCCTATGTTAATTTCGGTTTCAAGTGTACAGAGGGTGGTGAACGACCTCGGTGCAGGTCGACGAGGAAAATGGGAATCGAACTGATTGATTTCGATTGTTTCAGATGAAATTGAAAGTCAAGCTTGATTAGGAATCTTATGATCGATCGTTTGCATTACTTTAATTGTATTATTGAGCTGTGTAGTGCGATTTAGGATTGTAAAGTAGCCGAAAGTGTAAAGTGGTTAGTTTAGATCGCACTATTGACGCTAATAATCAAATTGTTGTGGGGTATTGTGTTCTAATCTTTCACGTGAACGATTTGGTATATTTCTGGCATTTAAAAATCGAGTTTTCGGGTGGTTTCGTGGGTCACCGGCGCCGCGCCGGAGTATCGCCGGCCGGCGACCGGATAATCGGGGAGAGAGACAGAGATTTTTTTTTTCTTTATTTTACACATCTAGTCCCTGTGGTTTGGTGTTTGTTTATTTTGTTCCCAAAGTTATTATTATTGTTATTATATATATATATATATATATATATATATGTATATTTTTTTA
Source organism: Flaveria linearis (assembly GCA_024085815.1). Lineage (NCBI taxonomy): Eukaryota > Viridiplantae > Streptophyta > Magnoliopsida > Asterales > Asteraceae > Flaveria > Flaveria linearis. The sequence goes on along the minus strand of CM044017.1, from coordinate 10,164,968 downwards.
TGGGTATTATAGTCCAAACCAAGAAAGTAGATTCGACACCTTTTGAAATATGAAATGGAATAGTTCCATCGCTATCATATTAAAATTATGGGTTATGAAGCTTATGTTAAGCTTAACACCCAAACCAACTGAAATTCGATTCACTAAGTGTATATTTGTTGGATATCCAAAAGGACTGTATAGGATACTACTTCTTTGATCCAACAGAGCAAAAGGTATTTGCTCAAAAGGCAGTGTTCTTGGAAGCCAAGTTCCTTATGGAAGGAATGACGCATAGAACAGTGGAATTTGATGAGGATCAAGATCCACAAGCCGATACACGTTTGGTTGACACTAGCAATCAATAAGAGGTTGTTGATCATGATCAAGAGGTTGATCAATACACACAAAACGTTCGCTGATCTGGTAAAGTTAGCATTTCACATGAAAGATATGGATTTTTCATAGATGGATGCTACGTTGTTGACTCCGAAGAGCTAACTACATACCATGATGTAATGTCCAATTCGGATTGTGACATGTGGCTAGGAGCCATGAACGTAAAGATGCAATCCATGTATGACAGCCAAGTTTGGGAATTGGTTGACTCTTCACTTAACTCCAAACCGGTTGGACGCAAGTGGGTTTTCAAGAAGAAAACTGACATGCATTGAAACTTGGATACTTACAAGGCATGACTTGTAGCAAAAGGTTTCACTCGAAGTCAAAGGGTTGATTATGATGAAACCTTCTCGCCAATGGCAATGCTAAAGTCATCCTGATAAAGTATGCAAGTAAAAGATATCAATCTATGGATTGAGACAAGCATCGAGAAGTTGGAATCAACGTTTTGATGAAAAGATCAAGAAATTGGGTTTCATCAAGAACGCTGACGAGGATTGTGTGTATCAAGGGGCTAGTGGGAGTGTAATTACGTTCTTAGTATTGTATGTTGGTGACAAACTACATTTGGAAATTTTTTTTCAAAAGGGATCTCCGTGAAGCCGTCTATATTTTGGAAATAAAGATCTATAGGATAGATCGAGACGGTTGATAGGGTTAAACCAAAGTGCATACATTGATAAAATCTTGAAAAGGTTCAAGATGGTAAACTCTAAGAAAGGTATAGTACCTATTCAAAGAGGGACAATATTGAGTGCATCTCAATGTCCAAGCTTAAAGGATAAGCAACATTGTATGAAGGACATCCCATATGCGTCTGCTATAGGATTCATCATATATGCGATGATATGCACTAGACTGGACATGTCATGCACATTAAGCATGACAAGTAGATATCAGCATAATCCAAGTAAACAGCCATTGGATGGCTGTTGAAGGTATATTGGAATACCTTAGGAGGACTAAGGATCTGTTTCTAATATACGGATCTGATGAAGAGGAACTAGTTGTAAAGGGTTACACGAATGCTAGTTTCCAAACTGGTCGAGATGATCCTCGATCACAATCGGGGTACGTCTCCATTATGAATAGGGTAGCATTGTCCACTACAGAATTCGAATACATAGCCGCCTCATTAGCAGCTTGGGAAGCTGCATGGATAAAAAGGTTTATCACCAATCTAAGGATGGTCTCTACCATTCAAGACCCCTTAGAAATCTTTTGTCATGACGAGGGTGTGATTGTTCAAATCAAGGAACCCCGTGCACATCAAAAGATTAGGTACAATGAGCGGAAATTCAACTACATAAGGGATGAAGTTGAAAAGGGAAAGATATGTATTCGCAAAGTTCACTTTGATCAAAACATTGCGGATCCACTCACGAAGCTCCTTGAAAGGGCAAAGCATGAAAGTCATACTTGTGCCTCAGGACTTCGATATTCTAGTGATTGGAATTGATCTGTTTAGTATTAATATTATTAATATGGAACAATTGTAATACTTAACTTATCTATGTATTTACGATATTTTAAGTGATGTTCCCTTTTAGCATGTTTACATCCATGAATAATTTTATTATTCTAAATGTCCGTAGTCGGTCATATTTGTGGGAACAAATATAAATGTAAGACTATTGTGAACTTGGATTGGTGGATATTCATAAGGCATGAATATAGAGCAATTGGTTGCTGCCAAGGTTTATAGATATTCGTGGGCTACGAATATTGGACTGACCCGCATCTCAAATCTTACTACATGGAATCTTATTGATTGATCATAAGTAAATTTGAGTAAAGGCGAATATCATTTGGTATCCTCCGACCTGAGATACATATTGGGTTTTGATATTCACCAAGTGTTATACCTTGAGCAAGTTCTTCACTGTCTTGAAATAGTGGACAGTACATAAGGATATGTTCAGGTATAACATGAGGTGTTTGTGAGAAACGTATGTAGTCAAGATGGAATTTGTTCCTCTTATTCGTTGAGAGTTAGATGTCTAAGGCCTGATTAAGTTAAATCAACAAGGAATGATCATTCTGTGTCCTTGGATTTAACATGACATCTGTAACAAAAGGATAGATGATAAATTCACCTAAATCATTTCGAGTAGGGTACTTGAAAAGGATGATGTTATTGAATGGCTGTAAGTCATGCGTATTAAGGGTAGTAAACCGTAGTTAGGCGGTATTTACTACTTGCATCAATCTTTTATGAATCTTGGGCAAGTGGGAGATTGTAGGATTCTATGTGCCCAAGACACGTAAAATATTTATGCGGTTAGTACGTTATGATCCAAGTCGGGTTATACCTAATAACAAGCTTAGCAAACACCAATTAATATTTAATTGATGATATGATCATGCAATTAAATATTTACACCAATTTAGAAAATGGGTTTTCTAAACGAGTTGCATATGAGTGGGAACAACTTATTAGGATAATTTGTTCAATTATATTATTTGATGTGTTATTTAAATTAGTTAAATGACACCTAATAATAATGAGAGATTATAACTTATAAGTTAAAATAATTAATTGTATAAGTTATAAATAACTTGTACATGCAATTAAATGTTAATTGTATGTCTAGTTCAAGACCATTTAACTTGTGAATGTGTTCAATTAAAAGGGGGTATAACCCTTTGAAATTCAGTCAAAAAGGGCCGCCCCTTTTCTTTTTTTTCATTGGACCAATTCCTTTTATTGAACATCACACTTAATTGTGTCTTGAACTTGCTTCTCTCTACCTATTCTCAAGACATGCAAAATCAGCAAAAGCTCATTCTTCTCCCTTTCTTGTTCACGGACAAAGAGCTGGAAAGATAGAGTTTTTGAAGCTGATTCCAGGTGTAATTTCTTCCTAACTAGAAGGGTTTTGCAAGTGCTTGGGGTATACTAACTTGAGGGGGTCCTTCTTTGGACTCCTAGCCGAATTCACAAGCATCTATCAACCTTCTTTTGGACGGCTTTGCTGCTGGAAGGAGAACTCAAGTTTCTCATATGGAAGAGAGGTTATACGGCTGGAACAAGGGCTCAAGCAGCCTCTCATTCTTCTTTTCTTTTGTGTTCTTGGAGCACTTCTCTTCCTAGAACACACACACACTTCACCTACTCTTTTCTCACATGCAAATCGACACAAGGATTCTTTTCTTTCATCAAAAGGACGGATTTCATTGCTGGAAAAATGGGTTCCAGCAGCCTTGTGAAGTACACTGCTGAAATTCGTTTTCAGCTTGGTTCTTGGTTCGAATTGGTGAACAAATCCTAGAAAAAGGTGTTGCAAAAGGGCTTGTGGGTATGGACACTTAAGAACATCTATTGTTGATGTTTTGGCCGTCCAAAGAGCAGCTTTATCTTCATCATGCATCCACATTTTTGACAGCTTCATCCACGGTTTTTTGACAGCCTCTAAAGGTAGTACATTGTGTTGATTTGGTTGTTATGTTTGTTTCTTGATAACTAATCCATTCACATATATATGATCCTTGTCTTTGGGTTTGTTGAAATAATATTATGAACCTTAATTTTCAGATTATAGAATACGAAATTAAGCTCATATTCCGCTGCGTTTTCTTGTTTAAAATGGTTAAACAACATGATTTAGGTCCAACAAACCCAACATATTGAACATTCGCCAACCTCGAAAACCATAAGCATAAACTCAGAAACACTACGAATAACTCCCATCGAAGAGCAAGCACAAACAGGTAAAACCTAATCAAGCATTATTGTGTCAAAATATAACTATGCATTGTGTCATGATCTAGGGGTTTCATTGTGTCATGATTGGTGGAATTTCAACCGAGCATCATTGTGTCAAAATCTATCTTTGTATCATGTCTTTGGGAAGGTTCATTGTGTCATGATTGGGGGGGTTTAACCAAGCATGATTCATTGTGTCATGAAAACTGCTAATGATGTGTCTTTGTGAAGGTTCATTGTGTCATGATTGGGGATTTATTGTTTCATGGTTTGGGGATTAATTGTGTCATGATTGGGGGATTTGTTGTGTCATGATTGGGGATTCTTTGTGTCATGGTTTGGGGATTCATTGTGTCACGATTCCTGCTAATAATGTGTCTTTGTGAAGGTTCATTGTCTTATGATTCGGGATTCATTGTGTCATGGTTTGGGGATTCATTGTGTCATGATTGGGGGGGTTTAACCGAGCATGATTCATTGTGTCATGAAAACTGCTAATGATGTGTCTTTGTGAAGGTTCATTTTGTCATGATTGGGGATTCATTGTGTCATGGTTTGGGGATTAATTGTGTCATGATTGGAGGATTTGTTATGTTATGATTCAGGATTTATTGTGTAATGAAAACTGCTAATAATGTGTCTTAGTGAAGGTTCATTGTGTTATTATTGGGGAATCTTTGTGTCATGGTTTGGGGATTCATTGTGTCATGATTCCTGCTAATAATGTGTCTTTGTGAAGATTCATTGTGTCATGATTGGGGATTCATTATGTCATGGTTTGGGGATTCATTGTGTTATGATTGGGGATTCATTGTGTCAAAATCTATCTTTGTGTCATGTCTTTATGAAGGTTCATTGTGTCATGAATGGGGATTCATTATGTCATAGTTTGGGAATTCATTGTGTCATGATTGGAGGGGTTTTAACCGAATGAAGGTTCATTGTGTCATGAAAACATGCTAATAATGTTTTATTATGTCATGGTTTAGGGATTCGTTATGTCATGATTTGGGATCCATTGTGTCATGATTGAGGATTCATTGTGTCATGATTGGGGGGTTTCAACCGGGCATTATTGTGTTAAAATCTATCTTTGTGTCATGTCTTTGTGAAGGTTCATTGTGTCATGATTGGGGATTCATTGTGTAATAGTTCTGGGAATTCATTGTGTCATGATTGGAGGTTTCAACCGAATGAAGGTTCATTGTGTCATGAAAACATGCTAATAATGGTTCATTGTGTCATGGTTTGGGGATTCATTGTGTCATGATTTGGGATCCATTGTGTCATGATTGAGGATTCATTATGTCATGATTGGGGGGTTTCAACCGAGCATTATTATGTCAAAATCTATCTTTGTGTCATGTCTTTGTGATGGTTCATTGTGTCATGATTGGGGATTCATTGTGTCATAGTTTGGGATTCATTGTGTCATGAAAACTGCTAATAATGTGTCTTTGTGAAGGTCCAAGACGTAAAAGAAAAAGTGAAAGAATAGCAAAGAAGTATTTCACTAAATTCAAAAATGACAAGTTAAACCCTTTAATCATTGATAGTCCTGAAGATGATTCTAAAAGTTGGCGTCTACCATAATTCTTCTATTAAAAACTTACTTTCTTTACTAAGTTATATGATATGTTGTCTCATTCATTGTTTTGTAGATGTGCTAGATAGCCTGCTGTTAAAAGATTTTATGGTTAATATTTTGGACAAGAAACAATCTGGAAAACAAAAGGCGTTAAGCAAGAGAAATCGACCACTGATCATGTAAGAAAAGAGAAACGCCTCAAGGTTGCTAAAGACCCAACAAAAGAGAGCTTTTTGCATACAATGGACAAAAAGTTAACTTGAGATGTTCACTTAACAAACTCATCAGTTTTTTGGGAGAATTAACAAAAAAGCAGAAAAAGGTTGTTAAAGCAATGGGTTTTGGACCAGCTCTACTCTTGAACTTGCACACAATTCCAACTTCTTTTGGTTATTGGATTTTGAAAAACTACGATGCCAAGACAAGTATATTCAACAATGGCACTCGTCAATTTAAAGTAACACCTGATTTAATCCATGAAGTATTTGGAATACCTATTGGTGGTGTAAAAGTTGATGAACAAGCTAAGCCTAATGCTAATGATCCAGTAATAAAAGAGTGAAGAAGTCAGTTTGGAGAATCTGGGAGGATCTTCATCAGAAATTTTGTTGAGCATGTATCTGATAGAAAAAATGACACAAGCAGAACATTTCAACTAAATTTTTTGGTGATTTTTTTCACTGTGTTGGGAGAGGCTATGAAAAGCAACACAGTCAACCAAAGATTTTTACCGTCATTAACAAAAGAAACCCAAATTCAGGACGTGGGTTGGTGTGATTACATATTCAAGTGCTTGAACAAGCAGATTCAAATATGGGAAGCTGATGAAAAGGACTTATTCTGTGGTCCTCATTTGGTGCTTGCGGTAAGAGTATATTGTCTGTAAAATTAATACCAAATGGAATATGACACAATGGAATATGACATAATTATTGTTATTATTAATTGCTGATTTTATATGCTTATGAGTTTGAGAATGTGAATAGTTCATCTTCAATAAGCCTTGAAGTGTTTAATTATGAAATGTTTTTGGATATTGAAAGAAGACTTGATGACACAATGCATGTGGATGACACAAAATCTGAAAAAGACATAATGGCATTGAAAAAGAAAACTCAAAGGAAGGAGAAACCAAGCCTGAAAGTCAAAATCAAGAAAAGTATGTATTTACATATGACACAATGATCATTGTATCATTGTGTCAAATCCTATTGTGTCATTCTATTTAAACATTGTGTCATAATAATTTATATTAATTTTGTTTCACTAGGAGTGGAAGAAGTAAGGGAAAATGATGTTGGACTAAATGTTGAGGATATGATGGCTGAAACAGAAGAGGTATGATGTTTAATTATTATAATACGCTTTTAATAATTTACTTTAAAGATCATCAACAGTTATTGTTTATACAATAGGAAAGGGTAAAAGAGATTGAAAAAGAGCTCGAGCTGTTTGATGACCATGCAATATGGGTAATGTCATTATTAGAGAAGTCAATCAAAGATTTCCCTGGAAGCACAACAATTCAAAAAAAAAACAAAAAGAATGGGATTGTTTGGTGAACTCATATAAAGCAAAATCAAAGAATGACACAATCGAAGCTGAAGTTGAAGGAGCTGGAGAGGCAGTTGGATCTGGAGCTGGAGCTGGAGCTTGAGAGGCAGTTGGATCTAGAGCTGTAGAGTTAGGAGGTTTAGAGACAGGAGATTGTTTAGAACGGAATGAGAAAGATGTTGATGTAAGTGAAAGGGAAGGAAAAGAATTGAATGACACAGTGATATCTGATAACACAGTGAATGTGAATGACACAATGGCAAAGGATGACACAATGGCAAAGGATGACACAATGGCAAAGGATGACACAATGGCAAAGGATGACACAATGGTTGAATGTGAAGAACAAACAACTATTGACATATTGAGAATTGTTACAATTTTGAATACAGAGATTATACAGAATGAGAGTGACACAATGGGAATTGTAGATGGCACAATGAATGATGATGACTTTGATAGACCAAACTTTTGTCTATTGACTCCAACACAAGAAGAAGATAATGTTAACAAAGAATGTGAGGTGGTAAACAAAATTGATGATGTTAACAAAAAGTTGGATGATGTCTTTGATAGACCAAAATTTTATTTATTGACTCCAACACCAGAAGAAGATAATGTTGATGCTGTTAGTAAGAAGGTAGATGTGGGAAAGGAAAATGATGATATCAGTAAAGAGTTGGAAGTGCAAAACAAGGAGTTGGAGGATGACATAATGGTTCAAATTGACACAATGGGAAAGGATGACACAATGAAAAATTTTAATGATGTGGATGTCAATCTGATTAACAAGGGAGATACAGTCATCTTTCAGGGAGTATAAGAAAATGCATATTCTTTTAAAACTCCTGATTCAAAAATGGTGCTTGATGTTGATCCTATTTCACATGCACCACCAATTACATGTCCGAAACAAGATGACTAAAGATCAAAAAGAGACCAGAGAGAAAAAAGATTCCAACAGAAGCTTTATGCTCACCATTCATACAACGACAAGTTGTAATGGCCGAAAGAAGAACGGTTTCAGAAAATAACACATCAAGTTGTCTATTTGCAGCAAATGAAAAACCATGGTAAAATAACTTCTATGAATAAATTTAAATTTTAATTAGTTTACTAACTTTTCTTTTTGTTTTTTTGCAGGGATCTTTTATTTGTATCTAAAGATTACATGACGGTGCCAAGGGTGGAATTAGAGAGTCTAAGGCCAGAAATTGAAGTTCATATTGATGTTATTGATATATGAGCACATATATTGAATGTCGAAGAAAAGAAGAAGGCAAGAGAGTCTTATTACAGGCTTTTTTGCAATCCTCAAATGATTGTAAGTAAACTAAATGACACAATGATATTATTACACAGTGTATATGACTTGTTAACACCATGACACAATGAATCTTACGATACAATGAATCTTATGACACAATGATATATATGACACAATAACACCATGACACAATAGTCTTATGACACAATTAATACATGAAACAAGAAATCTTATGACACAAGAAATCTTATGACATAATGAATACATGACACAATGAATCTTATGACAAAATGAATATATGACACAATGAATATATGACACAATGAATCTTATGACACAATGAATTTTATGACACAATGCTATATATGACACAATGAATCTTATGACATAATGATATCATTATGTCAAGTCTTATTTAACTTATTTTATCTTATATTATTTGATTTACAGAACGCTAATACTTACTTGAGAGATTATGAGGTTGTTCTTAAGGACTTCACAGAAAACATGAACAACCTTTTAAAAATGAGAAGTTGGTGAAAAATATAAAGAAGTTTGATATGGTGATGCTACCAATCATTCAAATGGGTCATTATTACCTTATTTGTTTCAATCTAAAAGACACAAGGACAATCTTGATTGACAACAGTGCATCTGGTGAATATGAAGCAAAGTACCTTGGTCTACCCGAGAGAGCAGTAAGTACTTAAAACCCATATAATTAATATAGCATAACGTATGCTATTTAAATATAACACAATGTTGATTTTTTTTCACAGAGAGATGTTTTTACAGATTACCTTGCAAGTATTTCACATAGAAAAGCAAAAAAAAATAAAGAAAACATCAATTGAACGGTTAAAACGACATGGAGAACATCAAAAAATGGAATTGATTGTGGAGTATTTCTCATGCGACACATGGAGATGTACCTGGGAGAAGATGTGAAGTTCTGGGATTGTGGATTCACTGATGAAAAAGATAATAAGTAGGCGGCAGAATTGGAAGACTTGCGTCGAAAGTATGCTGCAAAAATTCTATTGCATGACATAAATGAAGCAAGGGATTTGGTAATACAAGATGTGAAGAACTATATGGAGTTACCTGGTCCTAAAAAAATCAGCCTCCAAAAACATCAAAAGACAGAATCTTTAAAAGGCTGACATTTGGAATGGCGTAGTTCAAAACAATAGTTCTTTGAAACAATGGTTCTTTGAAACAATGGTAATTTGACACAATAGTTGTTTGACACAATGGTTGTTTGACACAATGGTTGTTTAAAACAATGGTAGTTTGACACAATGGTAGTTGACTTAATGGTTGTTTGAAAAAATGGTAGTTTGACACAATGGTAGTTTGACACAAGTGGTAGTTTGACACAATGGTAATTTGAAACAATAGTAATTTGGTATGTTGGCATGTTGTTATATTTTGCTTTGTGTTGGCATGTTAATATTTGTTGCTATATGTTGCTTTGCATTACACGATATTATTTTGGTAACATGTTTTTATCGTCAAAATCAAACATAAACAAAACTCTTCAAATATGACACAATGAGTATAATGACACAATGAGTCTAATGACACAATGAATATAATGACACAATGAATATAACGACACAATGAATATAATGACACAATGAGTATTTGACACAATGAATCTTATGACAATGAATCCTATTCTTGAATAGGCATAGAATCAATTATTGAGTTGCTTGAAGCTTGTTTATCTTTAATACTTTGAAGATATAAACTGCAATTGCGTATAATGTGACAAGGTTGTTTGCAAAACCCACAATGTCTCAACTTTTTTCCTGCTTGTTCGATGGCTAACTCACGAGCAGACTTCATTCTTTTTGGCCTACCTTTTGTCTTTTGCTTAACAGGCACACGGAATTTTGCTTCATTTCGTTCACTCCCTCCAGTTAACTCTGCAAACCTATCTCTCCTGCTTGGAGGTGGGGCAACCATTTGAACTTCATCGGCCTTAGACTTGTAACTATTCAAATAATCACGATAAAAACACAACTCGTCTTTGTTCGTAACCAATTTATTAACAATATAATCATTGGCACTTCTAATATCACGAACCACATCTTCTATAAAATGCTAGTTCTTGTCACAATTAGGAAGTATAAAATCAGATCTGAGAGAAGTATTTGGTGTAACATCCTGAATTTTGTTAACTGAGAATTAACTTTGATTAATCTTGTAAGTACCATTGTTGTCATTTATGGAATTTGTAGTTTATTTATGTTTGAGTCTTTGTTTTCATTAATTAATTCTTTTATTTAAAATTTAATAACTTAAACTATTAAATTGCACATAATAACATTTCTAATAGATTATAAGATAAACAAAAACTATAATAACTATGATAATAATAATAATAATAATAATAATAATAATAATAATAATAATAATAATAATAATAATAATAATAATAACAAATTATAAAACATAAAAAGATTTGAAACTTAAAAGTTAGGGGTTAGTTTTGTCAATTTATAAACTTAAAATGAAAGTTTAATGCATAATATAATAAGCCTACAAAAGTTGAGGGGTTAATTGTGTAATATTTTTAAAACCCAAACCAAATTCTTCCCCCCCACCTCGTTTTTCCGGCCGATGTCCGGCCAACATCTGGTCGCGGCTCCGACAAGGCCAACATCTGGCCGCGGCTCCGACAAGGCCAAAAACCGGGTTTTAAGCCTCGGTTTTGACCCCAAAACACACCAACAAAACCGTGAAACCGTTTCGAACCTGTGTATGATCTTTAATTGCGTTTTAATCAAGGTTTTAATGGTTGTTACCTGTAACCGAACGAGTCACGAAACCCCGAAGTCGTTACGCATCTAAATCTCCATAATACACAAATTAAACGAACGGAAACGTTCAAGCAATCATTTAGAAGATAATAAGGTGTTTAATTTCACCTGTAACAATAATTAAACGGTCTTAAATCGACCTGAAACCCTCGTCTTTAAGCCTATAGCCGTTGGACATCAATTCGAACGAATTGAATCTATAAATTAGAGGGTTTCTACTCGATTTGGGTTTCCTAAACCTCTGGAACCTTCAATTTCACTTAAAACACAAACATCCAACGCACTCGCAGCGAGAAGAACCGCGACACAAGCTCGAACTTGCACGCATCGATTCTATAATCATTGAGGGTAATTCTTTAGAGCTTTTGAACGATTTTACATGGGGAACAAAAGCCCCATGTTTAATTTTTGTATCACCATCGTTTGGTGCTTCGATTTTGGACCTAAGAATCTAGGGTTCTTGAGGAAATTGGGGTTCCTCTAAAACTGTGTTTTTAAACTTTAAATTCTATCCTATAACATGGCCACGACCCTTGGTTTACTTGTTACACCTTCCCATTCTGCACCCGAGGTCCCGGGTTCGAACCCGGCAACCTCCATTATTTTCTTGAGGCTTTTTCAGCCTTCAAAAAAATATATAAAAATTCTGAAAATTTATTAAAAATAATTTTATTTATTTTTAAATCATGTTATTAAATTTCTGTAAATTTATTTCTATATGCATCTTAATATTTTTATATAAACTAGTACTAGCAAGTGTTATAAGTAGTTTATTCTTATCTTTCAATGATAATATATATACTTACATAAATGTACACACACACACATATTTATAAAACTTAAATAGTTGAAATCAATAAAAATTATTGGTCATTACGATTTATAGATTAGTATGTTAATTATAAAACTTTATTTATATTTTTTTAATTTCACAAAATAATAATAAGGATTGAATAAGTTTCCTTCCATCGTATTAAAATATACATTTATGATTTCGATAACTAGCCTTATTTATTTATAAAAATAACCCCCAAATTTCTATCGAAACCCTAGTTCGCGTTAAAACGTTAATCTTATTATTAAACGTAAACTTGTAAATATATATTTTTAGGACTAAGTTGAAACAACGCTTATTATTACTTTCTTATTAATCATCCAATATATACTTATTTGATTAGGTGAGTATTTCTATACCCCTTTTTCATATTTTCACACTTTGGGGTGAAACATGTTATGTTATAATCATTGCACTTGTAAACGTTTGATTCTTGTAAACTTATGGCAATTTACTTGTGTGTTGTGGTTAGTTGAACCTTGTAGCTACCATGTAATGTCGAATATATGTACAATCATTAACTATTGCTAGCCTGGCGACGTCATAGATCTATGGGCCTGACAAGCCTGCTTGGTTGATCCAAGTACACTTAGCTAATCGTATATACTGGTAAACGTTTGAGACTTGTAAAACTTTGTCAAGGTTTGATTGTGCATTCTGTCTTACATCCCTAGTTACTTTGTTATCTAATTTACAACATGAATTGTCATCTTTTATATATACTTATGTATTGAAACTATGGAGATCTCACCAACATTATTATTGACCTTTTATTTTTAACATGTTTCAGAAAATGCTCAAGTTTGATTGATATCTTGAAGTACTTTCATATCTAGGAAAGGACCTAGCTAAATAAACAAAATAAATTAGATTGTCACATCTTGTGTTATGTTATTTACTTTTTGAGACTTATGTTTGTAATAGTACAATTGGCACTTATGATTAATAAATATTTGGGTTATTAATAGCGTTATGTGGCTGTGAATGATCTTAACCCTCACACCTCGATGTTTCCGCCGTCAAGGTTGGGGTGTGACATTTGACACAACTTTCCTTGTCCAACGCTTAAGAACATACTTTTTTAGATACACTCTAATATCACAAAGCCAAAGAACATAGAAAATATGACTACATATCAACCCAAACTGTTCAAACCTATTGCAACTGCATGATATGGTCAAATCTTCCTTTCGAAACATAACCTACAACAAAATACACAAAATACACAATTACATTTAACGTAACACAATGAACCTCAACACGTGACACAATGAATCCCCAAAACCATGACACAATGAATCCCCAATCATGACACAATGAACCTTCACAAAGACACATTATAAGCAGCTTTCATGACACAATGAATCCCCAATCATGACTCAATGAATTCCTAAACCATGACACAATGAATCCCCAATCATGACACAATGAACCTTCATAAAGACATGACATAAAGATAGATTTTGACACAATCATGCTCGGTTGACACAATGAACCTCAAAACCTGACACAATGATAAAGTAAAACACACATCAAGTAAATATTACACAATATATAAACAAGAACAAAGAAAAATTGATACCTTAAAATAATCAGTGCATGTTTGCCTGAAATCTTTGATTTCAAACTTTGCAAAATCATCAACTGTTTCAATGCTCACAGATGCACAACTATTGATTGCATTATTTATCTCCAACTACTGATCCAAAAAAATAGTTCGCGTAAAAATCTGTGCAGCTTGTTTTCAAGAATAAATGAACTGCACAACTTCACATTAGCAAACCGAGTGTCATGATCATTCTTCCTATGCTCATACCTCTGAGCCTCCATAGCGGATTCGAAATGACTATTAAACTCCAATAAAGTTGATATTAGGTTACAAAACTGATTAAAAAAGTGGTTTTCAATCTCACATCTTGACGTTGTACGCATAAGCCCAGAAAAATTCTCATTTTGATAATATGCAGAAATCCAATCTCCTCTGATATTAAAATTTTCACACAACCATCGATGAGTAGTTAAACCAAACTCAGATAGAAATACATCCCATTCTTTTTCAAATTCAACAGGAGTAATAGATTCTGCCCATACAATAGCAGCCAATCTCTTTTTAAAATCTGTAGTGTTACATAAAACTGGTCCCACCTACAAATATGAGTGCAAAGCAATATCAGATAATATAAAAACATAATGACTGAAAAAGGAATAGCAGAATATCAAATGACACAATGAGTAAAAAAGAAAAAAAAACAATGTTTAAAAAGAAAAAAGACACAATGAGTAAATTAGAAAAAGACATAATGAGTAAACACTTGATACCTTAGATGTCAATTTGTCCCATATATGCCACATACATAATCTATGCCGGGAAGTTGGTAAAACATCTTGTATAGCCCTCTTCATTGCAGGATCTTGATCACTAACAATAACTTTAGGCGAATTAACAAAAGCTTTGACATAGTTACGCAATAACCACCTATATGAATCTGCAGTTTCAGATCCAAGAAAGGCAGCACCAAGAGTAACATTTCTATTGTGGTTATTTATACCAGTGAAAGATACAAAAACCATATCATACCTATCATATACGACACAATAACTATAATTAGACACAATGAATATATGACACAATGAATCTTATGACACAATGATATAAATGACATAATGAATCTTATGACACAATGAATCTTATGACATAATGATATATATGACACATTAACACCATGACACAATGAGTCTTATGACACAATGAATCTTATGACACAATGATATATATGACACAATGATATATATGATACAATGATATACATGACACAATGAATAATGTAAGTAATAACACAATGAAAAAAAAACACAATGAAAATATGACACAATGAAGAGATTAGAATCATACTTGTTAGATCTATAAGTAGCATCAAATCCAACAACATCACCAAAGATCAAGTAATTATTCTTCATAACATCATCAGCCCAAAATAAACCACCTAATGTTCCATCTTCTTTAACAATATATTCACAAGTAAAATTCGTCCAGTGATCATTTTTATTCATAAGAATTTGAACAAGCATATCAGCATCATATTCACCAATATATTTATTTAAATCCCTCTTATAATTCTTGAAATCATTTTTCGTCGCACGAACTTCCGCATAACCACCACACAAAGTTCTCAATATATGAAAAGCTCGAACGGGACCAATATTTATACCAGACAAAGCTTGAATTGCACCTTCTTTTACATGATCAACATTTCTAGCAGCAGGTAAAAGATGCACATCATCTTGATCAACCAACAAGTGGTTGTGCTCTTCCTTGAAATAATAAACACAATACTTACTATTAACTAAACGTAGCTTAAGAATCGCTTCACACCCAACTCTCTTAGATGGTTACTACGCTTCCACTTACATTTATCATCCTTATCATTTGAAGAATCAAATACTTTTCCCTTTTTAAACCCTTGCTTCGAACAAACAAAATACTTCAAAAGTACTTTACCAGCTTGTAAATATTATGTATGCTTTCTAGCTTCAAAACCACAAGAAAGAGCATAGCTTTGGTAAAATGTAAACGCATGCTCAATAGAAACAAACTCCATTCCTACAACAGGTTTAATTGAACTCTTTGCAGAAGGTATATAAGATACTCTTCCAGAACCTGGGGATACATATTGTTGGCCAACATCTTTGTAATTTTCAGCATCTATATGAATAAAAACAGCATGTCATAAAAAGACACAACAGCATAAAACACACAATGAGATCAGTATAGACACAATAACTGTTTTATTCAGACACAATGACGATACAAAAGACACAATAACACAATATAAATGACACAATAACTAAAGGTATAGACACAATAACTGTTTTTAGATCAGTTGATATCATACAAAAACACAATATAAATGACACAATCAATATAAATAATATCATATAACTCACCTAATATTTATAAAATATGTTCAATAACAAATTGATAATGTCCAGAGTAATCTAACAGTATAGACACAATAACTGTTTTATTCAGACACAATGACGATACAAAAGACACAATAACGAACAAAAAGACACAATGATGATACCTATGACACAATGATAATGCCAATCAATAACAAAATTCACAGAAATCATACAATATAGACACAACGATGATCAAAACGACAAAATTACGATGCGAAAATTAACATACTATTTCAATTACAGTATATAATCGTCCTCATACGTACCAAACTAATAATCAATCATCGACATCGGTGAAGTAATTGATGTAAAGCAATCTTCAACAGATGAATTCGATTGTTTGAATCTTCAACGATTGAAATTGATGTAAGCTGAAACTTCGTACGTTTGAATCTTCAACGATAAATTGAAAATTCTGTTGAAAACCTCAATCGTACAGAAAAAGTCGATATATCCCGCACCTTCATCTTAATAAATTAGACTTCCTAAAATACCCCTCCTTCCATTTTTAAAATATGACACATGTCACTCACCGCTTGCTTCTCACACTTTTTAGATAATGTTCCCTTTGTATTTGAACTTTTCTCTTATTGATGGATCAACTAAAAACTCTACTTACGAAAGATGACTACTACAATAGCCTAAAGTAATTTTAGAAAGTTTATGGTAAACTATTACTTTGTTAAGCAAATACTAAACACCACTAATCATTTATTTAAGGCGTACGTCTTTAGAATCATCTAACAAATCCAATATATTATCATCATCAATCCCTCCTCTAGAGAAAGAAAAGGACCATTTCCAATAGTTCAAGCATGAATATGGTGTCTACTCATGAACACACGATGACTAGATGAGAACTGAATATTACCTATTTTGTTATGTAAGTTGTAGATTGAAAGGCGTTGTGGATTTGGTGTGTGTCGCTTGGTTTAGAGACGGTTGGAAATTATCTTTGATCAACAGACGTTGGTATGTTGGTTGGTTTTGACCATCATCAGGAATGTTAGAGACCTTTGGAAGATCGTGACCTTGTAAAGCATATAGGATAAGTTGAACCATTACCCTCTATTTATAAGGTTGGCAGATGAACAGGAGTTGAGGGGATGGATGGGTGTTTAACCGTTAAATAAAATAGCCAAATTACTATACCTTAAAAAGAAAGGTCGGTGAGTCTTCCCACAAGCCCTTTCTTCCCCTTTCACTTTATATCTTTTATACTTTAACTCCCTAATACTTTTTAAAAAACTTTGTAAAATGTCACATTGACTACCCTTAGATTTCTAAAATTTCGGGTTTACCTCATACAACTTTACATAAAAAATACTATCTTACGTTGGTATTTTTATGTATGTGTCGGTATAATCGCACAATCCTCTGCATTGGGCATTGATTGGGGCCGCTAGCAAACGCTTATACTCTCCCGGGATTCGAGCCCGTTCACCTTTTTACGTGAACTTTTTTCATAAACGAGTCGGGTCACATATAAAATGTTTTTGTTCTTATTTTTATATACATTTTGAGATGATACGTTTTGATGTTCATCTATGTGTTGACGTAAAATTTGTTTAGAAATGAGTTGGGTTAAATATAAAACATTTTCATTCTTATCTTTATGTAAGCTTTAAGTTGGTGTAAGTTTTGACGTAAATTTTGTTTGGAATTATGTCGGGGAAAATATAATATGCTTTTATTCAACGGTATAAAACCAAGTTGCTCTTTGTTTCGATATAAATTTAGTGCGAAACATGTTTTTTTATGTATATTTTAAGCTGCTCTACATTCCAACATAAATTTTGTTTGGAAAATAGTCGGGTCAAATATAACACGAATTCATTCAACGGTATAAATTCGTGCTAGTTGATGCTTTGACGTAAATTTAGTTTGGAAATGAGTTGGGTCTATTGTAGTCTATATGTTTTCATGTCACGTCCGATGCTACTGCAACGCATGAGGGGTAAAAAGCTAGTTATATAATAAAAATCAAGAGTTAAAAAATTAATAACCAATATTTATACCTGTAATTGGACCGAATGTTCATGAACAGTTTGACGGAAAGTTCGTTTATTCATTTAATTAAATGAACAAATACGAACAAAAAATTTTTTTGTTTAATTAAACGAACGAACATGAACACATGTTTTGTTCGTTCATTTAAGTTTGTGAACGTTAGTTTATTTATGTTTGTTTATGTTCCTTTTTACGATCGTTTTCTTACCTGCGTTCCTTTATCTACTGAAGCAAATTTAATGTACATATTTTCTATGGATTTTTGGACAAGTCATTACGGATGATTATTGATGAATCATTATGGATTTTTTTTGATATAATTATATTTTTAAACGAATCACGTGGCTGATTTTTGAGTCATTAGGGAGGAGGGGACACTCCTTTAAAGTACCTTATACTACACTGGAATCCATCAATCACACACTGTCACATCACAAGTACCCTGAACTACCTTGGAACTTTTCTTTTAATATTAAAATAATTCAAAAGATAATTCACTTTTATTAAAAAAAATAATTACAATAATTATCTATTCATATTAATACCTTTGGTCGGTGGCTACAGTGCCACCGACCCTACAAAACCCTAATCCCCAACCCAAACTCACCACCAACCGGCACCGTCACTCTCCGCTTCTCCGCCGGCAACCTCAACCGTTTCTCCGACGACATCTACGGCGGATGGCACCGTCACTCTCCGCTTCTCCGCCGGCAGCCTCAACCGTTTCTCCGACGACATCCTGAAGCCATTTCCGAGGCTCTGTTCTTCCATCAAGCTAGCGAATGAGGCGGCGGAGAGGCTGTCGGCGTTCACGGTGTCGGCGAGTTTGGTGTTGTATCTGACGAAGGAGATGAAGGAGTCGCTGCCGGATGCTGCAACGCATGTGAGCGATTGGGTGGGAGCAACGTATTTGCTTATGCTTCTCGGAGCTTTTCTCGCTGATGCGTATTTGGGCGTTTTCTCACCGTTATCGTCTCCTCCGTCGTCTACCTTGCGGTCAGTGCTTTCTGGTTTTCACTTTTCTTTGAACCCACATCGTCGTCTCGGGTTGTTCGAAATGTCGCTGTGTCGTCGGGTTTGGAGCTCCATGAGGAGCTTTTGGGCGATGGTGATGAGCAGCAGACGGAGAGTTTCTCCCCTGATTTGAAGATTTCTGTGGGGAATTTGCTTTGGTTTTGTTAATCTTATGGTGAATTTCATATTGGTGTGTGTTTATGTTCTGTGATATGGTGTGGAAAAAAGAAAACTTGATAAATCTTTTGATGCTGTTAACAAAAGCTTGGCATTTTGAAATTGAGTGCTAAAAGCTATAAGATGTAAGTGCATATGACAGTAGGTAAAGTTTAAGTGGAGTTCGTCTTATTATCTTTCAGTTGGTTAATGGTTATTGAATATTATTCTTGTGATAGAGGGTGCTTTTTTGGGATATTGGAAGAGTAGTATGATTCATATCTAGAGTAATTAGACATGCGATCTGTTTGAGTTTTGAGGGATGCTGCTTATGGGCTGTAAGATTAGGAGGCTATGATGCACAAAATCAGAAATTTGAGGGAAGTTGTATGGTATAAGGAACCTTAAGGATTGGCATTGCATAATGCAGGCATCCAAAATCATTTTTTGATGTTATGATCAATTGATCACAGAAAAATGTGTTGTTAGGTGTTATTGTTGGTCTACCATCATTTACTCTTCCAGTGGTTTGTTAGCACTATCTTTTTTGAACTTGTATATGATTATGATATCTTAACCACCGGCTGTTGCAGATGGTGCTGTGATGCCTTCGTGGTTCGACATACGTGAGATACCTATAACTGCTGTAAGCTATTTTCCTTTAGTGCGCTTGCGGGGTTGTTTGAAGGTGCTGGTAATGTTGAGATGGTTGAGGTATGGGTTGTTAATTGGTATTCTTTGACCTTAATTTGATGTAATTTGTTGTGATTTTGTGTTGTTTTGAGATAGTTGAGGTATAATTGGTTAATTACTCCTTTTCAACATGACTTTGATGTAAATGTGTGGTAATATGTGATGGTTGAGGTATAATTACTCTTTTCAAACCTGAATCGCTTAGTTGTATTTTTGTGTTAATTTGAGATGATTGAGGTATAATCACTCTTTTGAAACCTGAATTCGATGTAAGTCATTGTAATTTTGTGTTGATTTGAGATGGTTGAGGTATAATCACACTTTTGAAACTTAAATTTGATGTAGCTCATTGCAATTGGGAGACCGAATGTGGTGGCTAATGGTGGTGCTGGTGAGGGTGCTTTGGGTTCGAGAAGGCGTGGCCGGCCTCCTCGCAAGGTTACTGATTTGGTTGGAAAGCAATTGGGCAGTCTCAGCAAGGTAAAATTTGTTTTCTTTCGTTCTTCCTTTTCTGGTTATCTTTATATGTATGAGTTATTTAATCATGCTTTGTTATAGATTTGTTGTGAACTTTAGTTATCTCATGGGATTGATTAATGTTATGTCTGTTTTAGTGAACTTTCAATGGTCAGTGATTTCAAGGGGGACACCATAAAGTTGTCTTAGAATTGAATCTGATTCCACTACACTATTGATTTAAGTAATTGTGGGTTGAATTGATGTGATTGTTGGTTTTGAGCAGGAGATCGAGGAGCGAGAGAAGGTGGTTCAGCACATGTGGGATGTGTACACCAATAGCCGTCGGATCGGGTTGCCCCGGTTCTGGCGTGAGGCGTTTGTAGCTGCTTATGAGGATTTGATCAGTGATGCACCTGCGGTTAGAGAAGCTGCGATTCTGGAGATCGCGAAGATGTCTGTTGATTCGATTGATCTTCTTCCTCCTCCTTCGCGATCAATGGTTCGTGTTATCTGTTCAATTGATGTAGAACACTTTAAAATTGGATACTAATTACGGCGAATTGAGGTTTACGTCTTTATGATGTGATTAGAAATGGGTTTTGATCTTTAGATCAGATAGCAGAGTTTTAGAAATTGAAATTCAATTAGCTTTTGATATAGATTATAGAACGATTTGGGAATTTAATGCTAAGTAGTGAGAATATAAGTATTATTTGACAGATGTTGTTGTTTGCAGCAATATAAGTATTATTTGACAGATGTTGTTGTTTGCAGCAGAATTTAAGAGGATTAAGTGCATATGGAAGATGATCATAGCTTGAGGAAATCTGGATATGAAAGACATGAAGACATCACCATTCTTTTATACAGGTCCAATCTACCCGTTATATTAATCCTGTGTTTTTTCCCAACTTCAGGGGTTTAACTCACACTTCATTTGATCGATTCAGTCGCCGGTGGTCGAATTCCGGCAGCTGGACCGATCACATTAAAGGGTATCGTTACTTTCACGTAATGTCTAATTTCAAGATTCATACGCATTTGATTTAAATTGCGAATTTTGATATAATGTCGTAAGATATTAGAGGTGTTATGATGTTATCAGTCTAAAGTTAGATGTAACTGAATTGGGTTTATCGATTTTTACATTAGATATGAATGTATGCATGATGTGATGATTGAGGGTTTTAGGTTATTGATCAACAGCTCATGTAGTTCTTTAATAAATCATTGGTGCTACTAATGTGGTGATTGATGCTGATTTGATTGTAGTTTGAAATTTAAGGGAAAAGAGGTTTTGGATGATGAAAGAGGAGATGATGGAGTGCAGTGTATGTCATTCCGGATTGGTGAAACCGACTGCAAAGACTGTCTCGAGGGCTTACGATCGTTACAGGAGTAAGGTCTCGTAGAAACATCGGGCACTTAATGTTCTATTGGTTGTTGGTGATTGTATGTTAGTTGGTTTACAGGTGCATTTTTTCCCATTGATAAAGTTCATAAAGCTCAATCTTTTGTATGATTTGCTTTAAAACGATTGGTGTTTTACTTTATCCACTACATTATCCGTTTTGGAGATACTTTTGACACATTATGGTACAATAGTTCTTCAAAGGATGTATGAACAGATCAATAATTGAAATATCAAATCATTGTTCAGTGGATGTCTATGTATACTTGTACATCGTATCATACAGATCTGCACAACAAAGCTTTTCTTTTGTAAATTTGTGATGAAGTTGCGTTAATTAATCAATTGAATGATATTTGATTGTATTGTTGCAGCCAATATTGGTCTACATGTCAAAGGTGGATGGGAAGTTCAGTTTTAGCCCACTTAGTGTTAACCTCTTGACCGAAGTTGCAAAGGTTATCTTTGCATTGGTTATGCTTCTATGTCAGGTAAATTATTTTTCTTACCCCCTAGCGATATAATATGTTATCATTCAATGGTCAATATTCGAGTTACTCTACGTTTTGACGTAAATTTAGTTGGGGAACGAGTCGGCTGGTCGTAATTTATACATTATCACGCCGCAAACGCCGCCGCAACGCGCGGCGGGTTAAAACCTAGTTAAAAATAAAATATTACATATTTAAAAATAAAATATTACGTAATTAAAAATAAAATAGTAGATAATTAAAACTAAAACATTACAAATATTAAAATTAACCTATTCCTCGTCCGAATTGACCGCGTACATCTTCCCTTAAATGGGACGGACCCTCCCTGGACCCTGCGAAAACGCGGGAGCTCTTTGCAGCACCAGGTACGCCCTCGTCCGAATTGAGGTACTCTAGACCTAAACTTGAAATTGTGTATGTGTGTGAGTATTTATAGTATTTGTATGCTGTCTATAATACGTAATTGTTGTGTTTGTATGATTTTGTTTGAGTTTATGTAGATAATATTATATATGTGTGTGAGTATTTATAGTGTAAAAATAATTTTTTTTACCTTAGCCCGCGCCCAATGGTCAAAATTTTAACGGCTATATAGCCGTTACACCTTGGCTACACATCGGCCAATGTAACCCGATCAAACCAACCCGGGTGACTACCCGAGGGGGTGGCGGCTGTGTTACCGCCCGGGTACCACATTCCCGATGCCCCCTTCGGGCACCGCCCCCTCCTCCCTTAAACCTTATTCGCTATAGTATAAATCGTATAACACACAAGATAGTTGGGTTGTATAAATTGTTCGCAGTTCGTTTGCGCTCGCTCGAAAATTTAACGCTCAAAAAATGCTAGTTCGATTTTTCGCTTGGTTGTAAAAGAGCCGATCGGCTCGGTTCGGTTTGGAAACGAGCCAAGCACGAACAAAGGTCCGCTCGGTCGGATCGGCTCGTGAACAGCCCTAATATTTATAGCTATTATTTGATTTTTGTAATTTACGTAAGCTTTGTTCCTGCATTTTATTAGCTCTGTGTTACATCTAAATGTCGTTTTATAAGTCATTTTCTTATTAAGGTTGAGGTTAATTTTATATTTGTGGTTATCTGTAAGTTATCCATTGTTTGGAAAGCATTGTTTCTATTGTTTATTAACCTGCTTGCATCATATATATGAATTAATGCTCCATCTTAAGTTGTAGATTTAATGATTATAATAAAGTCAATTCCATGTTTATGTAATGCTTACTGTTACTTCTAAATGGCTTCCATTTCATTTAGATGTTGCAACAGAAACACAAATAATTTGAAGCAGAACTAACATAGAATCACATGCTTAAAAAAGAAAAGAGTGGTTTAATTGATTCTAGTTTTGAGCCATGGAGCTGAAGTTTAAAAAAAATGATATATGTAATAAATGCATAAATCATGATCTCTTTATCAGTAATCCAAGATGGATAAGACTGAGAACTGTTGTTACTCAAAGCGATCCGTTCTTATACTACACTGGATAAGATTATGGGTCAAATCAGCTCGGGCTAGAATAGACTGGCCGGTGTGAAGTCGAACAATGTCACTCTTTTTAACGTCAGAATCCCCTCTTTTTGATCTCATAGTGAACGATAAAAGCCCTTGGTTACAAATACCTTCAGCATCTATTGCTTCATCATGTTTTGAGATTTGGCCTGCAAGTGCGGCATAGATATGGGTTTAAACTTGTATGTTGGGTCTGTGTAAATTCTATTTGAGCTAAATGATATTGAGGGCATTATAAATAAAAGCACGTTGAATTTGCTTCATTTATTTATTTTACATATTTTTTTTCAAAAGAATATATATGATGGATTCACTACATCGAGATATTTACTTCACCAACCTTTTAATTTCATGTGATCTAGATATTATTTGATGTGCTTTTAAGGTTTAATGCTAAGCAAATAAAATAATATACAATGTGCAAAGATTGATGGCAAGATGGCTCCCGCAGTAACGTTCGTGGTGGTGCTTCAGGATTCCAATGTACTGCGTGCGTCCAAGATCAGATCGAGCTTGCCGCATGAAGGTATGTTTGGTTTGTTTTGATCATTCGCCCAATCCATCTCTTTGATACCAATAAAGAATGGTGAAAAATGGTATATGCTAAAGTATGCATCTCTTAGGATAGATGATGCCTTTGTTTGCTTTCTCAACATACTAGGATCGAGTAGATGTCCTCATCAGCAATATAAATGCCAAATCAACAGTGTTTATTCTTCTAAATCATGTATGTTTTAAATTTATTAACGAAGAATATAATATGGTGTTGCCACACGGGTTGATCTGGTTCGGTTTTTGTCAAACAAAAAATCAATATTTCAGTTCTTGGGTTTTTTATACCATTTAGTTTTGGTTTTCAGTTTTCAATTCAGTTTTATTTTTTGATGTCACTTTCGGTGTTGGTTTTAAACTTATATTTTGTTAAATAATCTTTAAAAATAATTCATGTAACTAGTAGGGTTCGTCATCGCGCTTTGCGTGATTGGTGGTTAGATTTACGGCGTCATGTGTTTGTTGCTTGTTACCGAATAGTTAATGTGAACAATCTGCGTGTGGTTCTTAATCAAAAGAGCAAAATGCGCTCCCTCGTTGCTACAGAGATTTTGACTTGGTTTTGTTTTTACTATCACAAACAATCCACATCAAGTCATCACATTCAAACCTATCTGCCAGAACTCAGAACAAGAAATTAAAAAAAACAATGAAATGCAAAAGTTTGGGCAGTTGTTGCTATAAGTTGAGGATTTGATTGCAACTTTTGTTCCACATGAAAATAAGAAGTAAACTGAAAGAACATCCACCAAGCCATTTACAATGACCCTTCTATACACACAACTGTGATTCTTCATATGAGACATTCTCAACCCTTAACCTTGCGTAATTTCTAGAATTTGGTAGCTAGTTAGAATTTACAAAATTGTCTATAAGCAACTAAAATTCATGAATATTTTGTTGGAAAAAAAGCTTACCCATCTCTTAGCTTATTCCTATTGATAGGCAATACTTTTGCTAACCAGAACTACATCCATATTGAAAATGAACCAAATTTAAAGATCCAAGATCAAATAATTGTGATCTGAACTCGTAGAAACACAAACGGGTCAAAAGTAATATAGTTGAATGGAAGTATTCATTCACCTGACAAAACACTACACAATACAAGTAATTGAGTAAGAGGGTAACTTAACCCGAATTTGGTATATATTGTCAACAATGAGAAAAATTAAAGGAAGATGATACACTCACATGTGATTATTTGAACCGTGGAAGCCACCATATCCAAATCATTAACTGCATTTCCATTTGAGAAAGTATTAAAGAATGATAATAAAAGTATCAAAAACTGATAATTTGTGTAATCTAACCACCATTGTTGGAGCAAGCATCTTCTTTTCATTAAATTTATCATATATGTTCTTCTTAGAGCAAGCTGTCAACCCTTGGCAAGAAAGGCTCCAATCATATATACAAATGCGAATAAGGTAAGGATGAAAATGCTAATAGAAAATATAAAGTATAAATTTATATATAAGACCAGAATATATACAACCTTCCTCTCAAGAAATACATCACCACATAACGAAATGACTGAGCTCTAAAATCACATCGCAATAGAATGACAGTTGAGATTTCTTCATCAGTGAGGTGTCTTCCCATCATCAACAATTATGAATAAACTGAATTTGTTGGAACTTTTATACATTTCAAGAAGTAACATTATATATAAAGTGTTAATATCATTTGAAGAAAATGTCAAATAACTTAATGAGTTTCAGAAATAATGTGCATCTGTCACACCAAGCAGGGTTAAAATAATAGAACTAAAACAATATGAGTTTGTAGGGGGTGTTTGGCATTGTATATATACTTGAATAAATTACTACATCTCAATGCTTTTGTTTGAGTGGTTATACAGTAACTACCTGAACTTTCAACTAAACTTTCACTCACCTTTTATGTAATGTAGAGAGCAAACATAAGGCTTCACAGTAATAATGAATCAGAGTAAAAGAAATTTGACAAATTCTTAGGGTTAATATTTTACTTGATAAAATAATATTTTATGTTTACCTTTGAACTAATTAAACCCACATAAGGCCCCAACTTTGTCTATATAGATAGTGAACTGCCTCCAAAAGGACTTGACACACAAACATAAGAAACCAAAGAAAATGAAGCGGTTCTACACTTGAGAGATCTCCACATGAGCCCTAATTCTCCAATCTTTGAACACTACACATGCAACAACATTCTGGACATAATCTTCTAAGCCATTTTAACATGTTTATGCAAAGATTTAGAAAATAAATAGCTTACCGTTGCGTTCTTAGGTTCGAGAAATGGTTCCAGGATAAAAGGCGCACCACCAGCGGAATACCCAAAACACCGACGGAGGGCAGAAGCTAGGCCGAGAAGAACACACTTAAAAAGGAGGTCATGTACCCAGCCGCAACGGAATACCCAAAACACCCTCATTTCATTGTTCATTTCACTTTCTTTTTAGAGTAAATTACCATTTGCATCCTTGTGGTTTGGTGATTTTGACCATTTGCATCCCTACAGTTTAAAAATCCTCATATACACCCTAACGTTTCATTTTTATTCCCATTGACATCCAAATTGCTAACGACGTTAAATAATTCAGTTAATTTTTTATAAAATGACGAAATTACCCTTGATACAATTTAATGGGACCATCCACGTCATCTTCTTCTTCTCCTATGACCACCACAAACTCCCTTTCTCTCTCTCTCTTTCTTTCTCAAACATAAACACACACACACATTCTCTCTATCTCTCTCATCACTCCATCACCACCACCATCAACACCATCAACACCATCAACACCATCAACACCATCAACACCACCACCGTAGGTCTAGCAGCTTCTTTATCGTAAGCTCTAGCAGCTTCTTCCGCTGTGTTGAACGTACCCAACCAAACCCTAACCCCTTTCCTCGGGTCACGAATCTCAGCCGCCCATTTGCCCCACGGTCGCTGCCGTATCCCACGGTACAAATTCTTCCTCTGTTTCTTCTTACAGCTCCTGCTTTCCTCATGCCCACAACCTTGAATCGTTTGAGTTTTGACTCGCACCCACCAACAATCAGGTACCAATTTTGTTTCTTGCACAGGGGTTGCTTTCAAGATTCTTACTTTGATCAGTGCGTTGTGATACATCCACTGACTTTTAAAGATTTTGGGTTTTTGATAGTTTTGGTAAAGAGTGTGTGTGGTGAATGGCGAATCGGAATTTGGAGAAATTGGCGTCGATTGATGCACAATTGAGGCTTTTGGTGCCTGGGCATAAGACAGTCGGAGGATGATAAGCTGATTGAGTATGATGCTTTGCTGTTGGATAAGTTTCTTGATATTCTTCAAGATTTACATGGTGAAGGGCTCAAAGAAACTGTGAGTTTGTGATGATCTAATTGGTGTTTGAGTTGTTTTCTTGGTGTTATCGATTGAATTTTCATGTTAGATTTGTGGTTTTGATTGCTGTTTAGTGACGTGATGAAGCGATGAACACCCGTTTGTGTTTGATCTCTTAAGGGTGAAAAACCAACATGTGATCTTTTGCAGAATATATCCCCTTTTTTGTGGAGTGTAAGGTATTTGGTGGTGGTGGGATATTTGGGGGTAGAAGTTGAGGGATTTGAGGCGGTGGCGCTAGAGGTGTTCATTTTCGGATATCCGAAATTCGGATATCCGAATTTCGGATATCCGAAAATTTCGGATAGTGGATTTCACTATCCGAATCCGAAATTTCGGATATCCGAAATTCGGATATCCGAAATTTCGGATTCGGATTCGGATATCCGTTCGGATATCCGAAACTCAAAAAAAAATTATATTTTTTAATAAATTTTATAAAAATATAATAAATTTTTATTGAAATTTATTTATATATCCAAATTTTTTGTTAAAATATCCAAAATATCCTAAAATATCTAAAATATTTAATTAATATTTAATATTTTTAAATTTTTATATGGATATTTCGGATATTTCGGATATTTCGGATATCCGAAATATCCGAAAATTCTCAAAATCACTATCCGAATCCGAATCCGAAATTTCGGATATCCGAAGTTCGGATATCCGAATTTTCGGATATCCGAAATTTCGGATATCCGAATTTCGGATTTCCGGATATTTCGGATTCGGTTTCGGATTCGGATATTTTTGAACACCCCTAGGTGGCGCCACCACGTACCTCCTCCGCTGGAAATGGTGGTGGTGATAGAGTGATGAGAGAGAGAGAATATGTGTGTGTTTATGTTTGAGAAAGAATGAGAGAGAGAAAGAGAGTTTGCGGTGGCGGCGGCGGTGGCGGTGGCGGTGGCGGTGGCGGTGGCGGCGGCGGTGGCGGTGGACGGGTGGTGGGTGGGTGGACGGGTGGTGGACGGGTGGTGGGTGGGTGATGGAGGTGTTGTCTCCAGCGAGAAAGAAAAAAAGGGTAGTGGGTTAGGGGTTTTAAGGGCATTTTCGTCATTTTATAAAAAATTAACTGAATTATTTAACGTCGTTAGTAATTGGATGCAAATGGGAACAAAAATGAAACGTTAGGGTGTGTATGAGGATTTTTAAACTGTAGGGATGCAAATGGTCAAAATCACCAAACCACAAGGATGCAAATGGTAATTTACTCTTCTTTTTAAACATATAGGTGAATTTTATAAATTACTTGACATTTGAAAAAATTACATTGAATAAAATCCATTAACAAAAAATTAAATAAAAAAGAATCTACATTCTTATAATCCCGATATTTTATTACTCCCAAACAATCTTTATACTATAATAAAAGAGTAACTTAAAGTAGCACGTGGCAGCACCACAACCATCCTCATCAAGATTTTCCCGCCTCTCTCATCTTAAATAATTACCTTAATTACTAATAATATTATTTAATATTCTTTTACATTAATAAATTAAAAAAGAGATCTACTTATTAATGTTATTTCTAAATAAATAATTTTAATATAAAATAATAAAATTTTCTAAAGCATAAAACTTTTTTAAAAATATGAAATATTTTAAAAGTGGTATTTTTAAAAATTCATTTTTTCAAAACCAAAAATAATTAATTTGGCAGATATAATAAGAAAATTTTTAAAAATAACATTTCTATACGGTTTGTTTTAGAACAAAATGTTTATTTTTTTGAAAAAAATTTAAAAACTAAATTTTAAAAGGTTGATATCACTGTTTTATTAGTAATAGTTATTTCTCATATGTAATTTCAGTCATATCATATCTTATAATATTATTTTATAATTAATAAATTTTATTATTTTAATATTTTATTTATTCAACCCGTGTAATACACGAGTTTACTAAAGCTAGTAATCTATATACTCTTATAAATCGCTTTGGTTTCATTTTCAGTTTTTTTTCCCTTTTAAAACCAATATTTTGTTAATATGTAAAATAATCTCTTTGTTCTTATAAATCACTTTGTTATTTTCCGGAATTTGAAAATGAGATCTTAGAAAATCCTAATCAAAACTCAACAAAAAACAAGACTTACATATACAACTAGGTTATAGACTTGTGTATTACACGGTTTTTTAATAAAAATTATATAATTTTAAAATATTTACAAAAGTTTACGTGGTGAGCATATGATATTTTAAAACCTTTATGCCTTGATATAGAATTTGATTCCCATTCAATTCGCATCCTCATTCCAAATATGATTCAAACCATATATATATTCTGGAAAAGCAAAACAATTTAATCTGTAATACAATTATGATTCTGATATTAAAGATAAGTATTTTCATACTTATAACAATAACTCTAGGTAGTTGAGCATTCAAAAAGTAGCATAGACCAAAGCATGCATGCATATTATAAGAGGTGATCAAAGGGTAAAAACTCAATTGCATTCAACAAATAAATATTAAAAACGTGCATAATCGTTCAATTGATGAGTTTAATCCGTTCAATAGGCACATTAGCAGTTTTTCGGTGGCAACGAAGCGGTTATAGTGGCGGCGAACAGGGCGGCATCGTTAAGGTGCAATCATGGCTTCTGTCTCTTCAAACCTTTTTGCAAGAATTCTTCATCTGCATTTAGGTAATTTGTTTAATGAGTCTTCATTCAATCTTTTTGACCCATTGATCTCACATATATAAAGAAAAGATCACAAAAAGTGTTTTCAACTCCACTAATCTGCTTGTCAGAGCCAAAATACTTTTATAGAAAATGCATTAGAAATTCGATACTCTTGATTTCCACCAAACCTAAATTATAAAAATACTCGAAACCCCCTACGTATATAAAATCACATACGTTTGACGAATTCAGCACAATAACACACCAACATTCAAATCTAGGGTTTCAACTTTCAATAGATTAGATTGGGATTTGGAAATACAACGTCTTACCTCTTGTGCCTTTAAGCGAATACTGAGTTCTTCCTATCTTCTCCGATTATACGAAAAGTACAAAATCAACTAACTTGAATCATAAATTTTCTGATTGATTAAGATTCGTGCAAAATATTAACAAAATCTCATACAAACCAGTAAGGTCGAGAGAGAACTTGGTGATGATGGTTCCGGTGACGGCGAATCCGATGAGGAACAACCTGATGAGGTGAAGATGATAAATCGCTTATTAGCAATGCTGTTGGGACCGGATCGGACCGACCGGTCCAACCGAAGATCGGCTAGGTAGCGAATCGGCTAGGTAGCGAACCGGAAAAACTTTAATTTACATACACAAACCTACACGTTATAACTTTCAAGGTAAAAAGAAGCAATACATGAAAACTTCAAGTGGCTTATAATAACAATAATAATAATGTTAAGCAGTGACGGCAGATATCACGAACCACCAACACCACTCGCAAATCCATCCATCAATCTCCATGGGCATCTGGAACGACCTCCGGTCGGTCGCCGGCCGGTTCATCCACCGCTCCTCCGCCGATCCAACCACCGGTTCACGAAATCCGGTGGTCGAACCACCTGATCCGGTCCGCAGAGAGACCATAACTCGAGTTCTAACAGGATTCAGCAAGTTCGCTGTTGATTCTGCTGTTTATGATCCTCTCAAAGGTTAGCCTTCGTTCTGTAAAGTTGTAGGATTGTTGACGATGACGTTGTCGAATCGGAACTGCTCGTTTTACGGATTTTAGAGCTTCTGACTCTGTTTTTGCGTCCTGTGTGGTCGTATAACGGTATAACTATACGATTGTGTTTAGGAAACTGAAGTTAGGATTAGTGAGCGATTTGTTTCATCCACGGGATTTTGATTTCAGGTTTGCTATCTGCACAGGTTGTTAAGTGTATCGATTCGTTTCTCCGATTGAATTTTGCTTTAGGTTTACTAATTACACAGGTTGTAAGGTGTATCGATCCGTTTCACTGATTGAATTTCAGTTTTAGGTCTACAAATTACACAGGTAGTATGTGCATCTATGCGTTTCCAGCTATGAATTTTGATTTTAGGCTTACAAGTTACACATGCTGTTATGGTGTATCTTTAAATTTTAATTTTAGGTTTACAAATTACACAGTTGTTATGTGTATAGATTGGTTTCACCAATAGAGTTTCAATTTAGGTTTACAAATTACACAGTCCGTTATGTGTATCTATGAATTTCACCAGTCGAATCTCAATTTTCAGTTTACAAATTTAACAGGTTGTTATGTATATAGATTCCTTTAACTGATTGAATTTCAATTTTAGGTTTATGAATTACACAGGTTGTTATGTGTATAGATTCCTTTAACTGGTTGAATTTCAGTTTTAGGTTTACAAATTACACAGTTTGTTATGTGTATCGACTTGTTTTATAGATCAGATTTCATTTTTTAGGTTTACAGTACACAGGTTGTTGTGTGTGTCATTCACTTCACTGATGGAATTTCGATTTTAGGTTTACAAATTACACAGGTTGTTATGTCTATCAATTTGTTTTCAGTGATTGAATTTCAATTTTAGGTTTACAATTACACAGGTTGTAAGGTTGTTATGTGTATTGATTTGTTTCAGTGATTGAATTTCAATTTTAGTTTTACAAATTACATGGGTCGTTATGTGTATTGATTTGTTTCACTGATGCAATTTCAATTTTAGGTTTATAAATTATATAGGTTGTTATGTGTACCGATCTGGTTCATAGATAGATTTTCAATTTTAGGTTTACAAATTACACAGGTTGTTATGTTATGTGTCGAATTTAGGTCTTTTTTAGGGCTCATGTTTGGTTTTTGAATCATTGATCATCCTCTTAACCCTGTGAAGGTGGGATGCAAGTATATAGGGTAGTTAAAGAAGGAATGAAGGATCAATCTGCTCTAGAACCTGCAAGTCTGAACGATAAACCTCGACATACATTGATGATGGAGGAGATGCAAGCTCGAATGGAGAAAATGCGGGAGGATTTGCATATTATAAGACTTGATGATGAAGATTCAATCTTATGTGCCAAGGATTTGGATCCTCGTAAGGAGGAACCAGATGAATCCAATGAAAATTCTGCACCTGCGAAAACTGATGTCAAGAAGGTTTTCATTCGATCGCGCTTATGAATACAGATCGGTTTGAGGATTGTAAAATACATATAAACTACAGGTATTAGATTGCGGTTTTGTTGTTTTAAGTTTCATCTGGTGTGGAATAAACACTAGTACTTTTCTATATGTATGTTAATGTGGTATTATAATATGAACTTGTCCAATAACCTAATATTTAAGGGCTTTGTGTCCTTAAATATTTTGTCCAAAAAGTATTGTAGATATCTATTGCAAATAAAATATATAAAAGAACAGGAGTATGGTTTCATGTTTTAAAGGAGTATCAGTCTTCTAGGGTATAACGGACAAAACATTTTATGCTACCGAAGATGAACGCACGAGCCTAAAATTACACTTGAAACTTGTATGTTACGTCTATTAAAAGAATTATTGAGTTGGTTTGTGTTTAAATGGTATCTTTTATATGTATTGAACTTAAGAAACCTTATTTTTAGAGTAAATTACAAATTATGTTCTTTATTAATATATAAAGTTGCATGTTATGTCTTTTAGTTTTAATAATTACATGGAATGTTTTTTTTTAAATAATTTGCACATCTATCGTCTTTTAAACTAACTTCCATCCAAATTTATAGTTAAGTCAGGCATGTGCTACTCATATGAGAGCATTTATATATATTACATGCTTATAATTAGCCAAAAATAGTTTTGCGTTGCTTCATTCTCGTCGCCTTCATGTTAGAGTGTTAAAAATTGAATATTTGAAATTTTTGGATAGTTGAAATCGTTATTCGTATCTGTATCCAAAATTTCGGATATCTAAATTTTAGATATCTGAAATTTTGGATAAAGATACGGATAACGATTCGGACATCTGAATTTCTTCTTCGTTTTTTGGAATAATTAGATAACTGTAATTATAAAAATAATATAAAAACAACACATGTTAACAAAAGGTTTAACATACAGTAACAAGTTCTAACTAAAATTAAAAACCTTTAATATTTTAAAAACTATAACAAAAGATATTTTTAAAATTATCCAAAAACTTAAAAAAAAAATTGTCATTTTTAAAGTGTTAAACTTTTTTTTGTTGGGACTTGTTAGTGTATATTAGGTTTTTTTTATACGTGTTGTTTTTATATTAACATATATCTAATTATTGCAAAATGAAAAAAAAGTTCAGATATTCAAATTACTATCTGTATCCATATTCGAAATTTTGAATATCTAAATTTTAGATATTCGAATACTAATAGTGATTTTTACTATCCGAAAAATTAAAACATCAAACTTTCAACACCTAACATGAAGGCGAGGGGGAATGAAGCGGTGTAAAAATATTTTTAACTTATTATAAGCATGTAAAATACTTAAATGCCCCTATATATCTAATTATTGCAAAAAGAAAAAAAGAAAAAATAAGTTCAGATATTCAAATCGCTATTTGTATCCATATTCGAAATTTCGAGTATCTAAATTTTAGATATCCGAATACTGATTGCGATTTTTACTATCCGAAAATTTAAAACATCAAACTTTCAACACCTAACATGAAGACGAGGGGGAATGAAGCGATGTAAAAAATATCTTTGACTTATTATAAGCATGTAAAATACTTAAATGCCCCTATATATCTAATTATTACAAAAATAAAAAAGAAAAAATAAGTTCAGATATTCAAATCGCTATCTGTATCCATATTCAAAATTTCGAATATCTAAATTTTAGATATCCAAATACTGATAGTGATTTTTACTATCCGAAAAAATAAAACATCAAACTTTCAACACCTAACATGAAGGCGGGGGGAATGAAGCGATGTAAAAATATTTAAGTTTTGACAAAGGTTAATGTAAATGACAATATGTGTGTAAACTTTATATAAAAAAGACATACGATGTAATTTCATGTATTAATAAATGATACATTTGTAATTTACTTTTATTTTTATATTCATATCAATAAACTACGATCAGTCACTTAACTCTATTGACAAAAAATAAAATTGTATTTGACATTTTTAATAAAACTTAAATAATTTAGTGAAGAGTTAAATACTGCATCTCATGAGAAGTTCATAACGGAGAAAGTTATACGGTGAACCTAATTTAGTCGTATGGATGCATTAGCTTGAAGGTTTTAGGGTATTCTAACCAAAGGTTTGCTCTTTGTAAATGCATGAGAGTTGGATAAAAACATAATTAAAGATGCTTAGTAAACCATTTTAAAGTTTATTAAGTTTAGTATAGACATGTTTCTACTCACTTTCTAACAATACTTTCATTTCAAACACATCAATTTATGTATTAATATCTTATTCACCTTTAATGTTTTTATAACCGGATCGGACGGTGACCCGGTCTATTATTGGTCTGAGTAGTTGGACTAGATTTAAAACCGAATGAAGTTATAATTCAATATAAACATTTATATATGCATTTTATAGTTATATTTAAAACCAACCAACAATCTTATGTCGAATACTCCAATTTATCGTCCAATTCACCCGTTAAACCCATCAAAATCCACAAAACTAAAAATTTTAAAATTTTAAAATCCGCTCTAACCCGGTTCCAAGTACGACCACCAAACAGGTCCGAACAGTCTAGTCGCTACAAAATTAACTGGGTTGGATCGCATGGACTGGTGGCCCCTCCGAAACACGATTCGACCCGCAGGTCCACAAAACACTTTTCATCTTTGTTTTATTATAGACACTTTATAACTAGTTGTGAAACTCTCATAATGAAGAACACAAACCCCTTAATAGAAATACTCATAATTATTTTACTTCTGGAAGTAGTAGAAAACCATTTTTTCCAACAAAGCCAAGAAACAATGTCATCAACGTTTTCTCACTCTTTTTTATAATTACAAAAAAGGATGTTAAACAACCGGTCTAACTGATACTATGTCTTAATTTGAGTAAATTGCCGTTTTTATTTTGTGATTTGGTCACATTTGTCATTTTCATTCAAAAAAAAAAAATTTTGCCTTTGTCTCTCTAAGGTTTTAAAAAAGTTGTCATTTTCATTCAATAATATTAGCTCTATTGTTTTAGAATGTTAAATATTCATTGTTAAAAGAATACTTAAGTAAATTTTCATATAAAAACAAAATTCTAATATATCTTTACATGTTGATGATAAAATTTCTTCCATAGAACTCATGTTTTGAATGAAAATGATAATATTTTCAAACCTTAAAGAGCCAAATATAATAAAAAAAATGTTTAAATGAAATGAAAGATATAATCAAATCACATGAAGAAAAATTACAATCACTATAAATTTTAAATAATTTATACATTATCAGGTTTCTAAAACCTGTCTGTAGACCAATAAATCAATAATACATACTCACTTGTGAAAACATTATAAAAGATGGCACCCATCTTTTAATGACCTATATATGTTAATATTGATCACTGAATAAATGATTACACGAATAAATGCACACATAACATATAACTGTAACAAACACCATAAACCATTCAAACAGGAGTCGATCTTCATAGCATCATCTTCCTCGCGGATTAACGAGCTGCGAAAACACTGCGCTCGTGGCATCTTCATCAGTGCCCGAGTTAGCCCCATCAATCACACTCGTGCTGTTTTCATACGGCTCAAGGGGACTCAACGGGACCTCGGGAATATGACTCGTGCTGTTGTCATCAGGCTCCAGTAAAGCCGATGACGTTTCCTCAAGTTGTAAAGAATACTCCAAGTTCCACAAAACATCTCCCATCGACGGGCGGTCAACGCCATACTCCGCCAAACACTTCTCGGCCGTCTCCCCGAACTTCTTTAACGAAGCGGGGTCCACTTTTCCCGTGAGATTTCCGTCCATGATCTGGTCCAGCATCCCCTTCTTTTGCCACGTCAGCGCCCACTCAGCAATGTTGACTTGATCTCGTGGAAGGACCGGGTTCAGAGCCGGTCTTGAACAGATAACTTCCATTAACACGACCCCGAATGAGTAAACGTCTGACTTTTCTGTTAACTGCTGTCGTCTAAAATACTCGGGGTCGAGGTACCCGAAACTACCCTTCACGGCTGTGCTCACGTGGGTTTGGTCGAGAGACGGGCCCGCTTTCGAGAGCCCGAAGTCTGCCACTTTCGCTACGAAGTTTTCGTCTAATAATATGTTGGTGGTTTTAACGTCCCGATGTATTATACTCTGGGCCGCACCCGTGTGCAGATAGTGTAGACCACGAGCCGCCCCGATACAAATCTCGAGCCGTTGCTTCCATGACAATGGTGGTAGATCGGTCCCGTAAAGATGACTTCTTAACGGTCCGTTAGCCATGTACTCATAAACAAGAATCATTTCCGACCGTTCATCACAATACCCGATAAGTGACACCAAATGCCTATGTCGAAGCTTCGACAACATCTCGATCTCGGTCCTGAACTCCGCGAGCCCTTGCTCGGACCTCGGGTTGCCTCTTTTCACCGCCACGTGGGTCCCATCTTCCATTGTTCCTTTATACACCCGCCCGAAGCCGCCAACTCCAAGAAGCAGATTCTCATCAAATCTGTTTGTTGCTTCCATGATCTCTTGAAATGTAAAGTTCCTACCAAGGTTACATGATGCTAACGAGATGCAGCTCGCGGTCCCGCTTTTTTGAGAAACGTTTGATGTTTTCGTCACAGTGACCGAGTTCCCGTGTAACGGGAGTGGCAACCATGACGGTTTTTGCTGACCCGTTTTCGACCTTTTGCCACGAAGCAACAGTAACATAACAGTAAACGAGTAACCCAACCAAACCGCCTACAACACATCCTATAACAAGAACCAAACTGGTTTTCTTGGTTTTCTTCGACGGAAACAAAACAAGATTCTCCACAGGCGTAAGCCCATCTAAGCTTCTCGCCTCGTTGCTGATCTTCATAACTTCAAGACCATTCAGAACCACTTTTCTGTCTTCTGCAACGCTATCTGGCCCGATACTTACAGTCAACGTGCTTAAACCACCAGACGAATTGCATACAAAGTCTTTGTAAACTGGCACATCGAGGTTACCCGTTAAGCTGGATAGATCAAGATCAGGATAAGCATTCTCAGAGTTCATAAACAGATTGAACACGAGGGTGTTTAGAGACGTGCTCACGATATCACAAAAATGCGCGCGAACGAAGTAAGTGAAGTCAGGATCAACAGGAAGAACCCAAGTGATGTTAAAGTCCAAATCAGCAACATTAGCATCTCCCATTGTTTGAGCAGTTGCATACACCCAATTTGGTGCGATTTCAGGTGTGATGCTTTCGGTATACTTTATCATCGACGGGCTCTTTGAGACACTTGCAGCCGACCCGTTAACATGAAGATAATTCTTATCATTTCCCAAGTTCTTCCCAGTGTATCGTTTGAGGGGTGAGCTTCGGGCCACCCATATTCAAACGGTATACAGTCTCAAAGGCTTTATTCGAAAGACCGTTGATTGTGGTGAATGGGAATACAGAAGTGGCTTCATTTGGGATCAAATAATTGGGGACAGAGACGACTTCAATGGCATTGACAAATGCGAGTGAATTGTTTAAAGGGATGAAGTTTAAAAGCAATGAATCAGAAGTCACATTTAAAGAGTACTCTTTAAACAGATGGTTTGAACTGTTGTAGGTTTTGAAAGTGAAGTTGTTTAGGAGGACAAAGTTTTCGGTTACTACGGTTAATGTAGCTGATGTGAGGTTGTGGCCGGGATGGGGTAAAAGTAGAGGCGGATCCAATGGCGACCCGGTTGGTTGATTTTGAATTTGTAAGAGGTTGTTGTGGTGAACACTCGGGCTGTTCGGTGAACAGGTAAGGGGACTGAGGAGTTGGAATCAACTACATTTGAATTCTCTTTACTGTTTAAAGAAACCATTGAAGATTTGTCTGAATCAGGAATGTAGTTTTGACCAAGATATGTGACATTTTGGGAAGAACCACAGGCAATTAAGTAGCTATCAACAGGAATGAATGAATCAGATGATGATGGATGGATATAGGCACAGGTGACAAATGTAAGAACTAAAGTTGCCCACTTCAAGAAACTCATTTCTTGAAAAGATGATAGCTTTAATCCACTAATTGATGATGATTTGGACTTCAAGATTCAATCTTGACACAATTGAACGGCTATCAAAGGGATTTGACAGTAAGAACTTAAAAAATCCAACTTCAAGAGACCGATCAAATCGCCTATTTGATGATAATTTGAGCTTCAAGATTCAATTTTGACACAATGAAGGCCTATCAAAAGGATTCAACAGTAAGAACCAATGATACCCAACTTCAAGAAACTGATTATTGAAAGCCTATATATCTTGACAATAAGGACATAAGAAACCCAACTTCAAGAAACTGATATACTGAACATAATTTGAACTTAAAAAACACCAACTTGAGTAAACTATTATAAAAATGATTAAACAGCAAGTACTCAAGTAGCCCACTTCAAGAAACTCACATTTGAAAAATACGAATGCTTCAATCCCCAAATTGTTGACAAATGAAGTTAAAGTTCAAGACTACAAGCAACCACTTCAAGAAACTCATATTCTTGAACATCATACCCTTAAACCCACAAATTAGTGAAGAATCAAAGCTCAAAGATTCAAGATTGAGCCAAAAAACGGTTCAACAAGAAGCAGCAGTTCAACTCCAATGAAAATATCAAGAACACAGAGATCTACTCAAACTATGAACAATGCTTGAACAACAAAGATAAGATTGTGTTCAAGTTGTGAGTAGGGTTTTGAACTGAACAGATGAAATTTGGGGGAAAATAGATTGATTTGTAAGTAGTTATTACCTCATTGAGTGGAAGATGAGTAGAATGGTGTGAACACCATGAAAACACACTTGAAAGCTGAAAGCTTTTTGAATTGAACAGCTCTTTACAGGCTGGGAGTATACACAAGAAATAAAAGATGGATAAAAGTGTGGTAAATGTGGAACCCGCAACTAATTCTGATTGATGCTTGTGTTGGTTCAACACATGGGGTCTCAGTCGCTAGTTGCCTCTGGATTGTGGCCATTATCCATCAGCTTCTTAAAGATTTTCATTTTCGGTTCTCATACAAATTAAACTATGGGACTCTGATTTCTATATTATATGTAATGGTTTTAGTGGTTGTAATTGAAGTAGAGAGAAAATATTATTGTTTATTGATATATTTGAAGAATCAATTTTCAATCCGTATAATTATTTAAAAGTAGTTGTGAATGGAGGAGAGAAAAAAAAATAATGATAAGGGTATAAAAATTATTATTTAATTAAAAAGAATAGAGACAAAATAAGAATTTTAATGTAATTATATGGATAAAGACGGGGAATCTACTGTAAATACTCTTAGCGATAACTAGAATTAAGCCCGCATATGTTTTCAGTGGCGAATCTTGAACACTTCTATAGAGGGGACGAGAGGTGAAATTAATTTTTTTAGATCGCGAAGGGACGAGGGGTGAAATTAATTTTTTTAGATCGCGAACTCGCTATATATATAAAAATTTACATTACCGGACCAAAGATTAAAACTACTGACGAAAAAAGAGGGGCTCCTCCTGTCTTATTGAAGCTTCGCCCATGTACGTTTCCTCTGTGAATTTCGTCACGCGTAGCGGGATTGATGTTAACGTGATTTATTACATTGAAAAATGTATAAAGTTATGGCAACTCGGTTCTAAAGAACGAAACATAAAAATCATAGTCGATATGACTTATGATCCTCGAAAAAATACCATATTTAGAATACAAACTTAATTTTAAAATAATGATTATAGGACTTTTAAAAAAAATAAACAAAATCATAAATTAGTCAATCTGAATAAATGTTAATGAACAATAGTTAAAAGTTTAAGTTAAAGCTTTGTATTTTAAAAGTGCGAATCATCATATAGTATGTGGGTTAAGTTGAAACGTTAGAAAGTTGGGGTTAGAAATTTGAAAGTTTACATATTTGAAGGGTCAAGTTTAAAAGTTTAAAAAGTTGATGGGTGAAGTTGAGAAAAGCTTGTAAAATTATAGGTCAAGGTTAAAATGTACACAACTAGGAGGTGAAATTGAAAAAGTGAACGTGATCAGCAAATTAAGAGTTCTACAATTTGAACTTTTAAGTCATGATTTGCAAATTTAAAATTTCGATTATTGTAAAAATTGTACAAGTATAAATTAAAATTAACAAGAAAATATTATTTTAAGGTCATATAATAACTTCTTATTATACATGTATTCAATAGTAATGTCGATTTCATATGCTACTAATGACCGCGTCTTTTTTTTCAAACTACCTCCTATCAATGCTTAAAATAAGCCCTTTGATTCTAATATTTCAACCAGCCCCTTTATTATGTATAATATATGTTTTAACCTATTAAGTTTTTGACAAGTTGGAGTTTTTCTTTAATAACTTTCGTTTGTTAATATTTTCTTTGAAATAGAGTTGTATTTAAAATAGGATATTTTTTGTATCGTAGGGGATGATTGTCGGTAACATGCTGGTATCATGGATAATGAGACTGATACGGGCTGCGTAACATCTGTATCGTAATGTAGTTTTTTTCTATATATATTTCGACCCTAGCATTTAGTAGCACGAAACCTCAAACTTTTGTTTTATTAGTTAACAACTTTAATCGTTGCAATGTGCGTAATGAAGTTAAAAACGTGGCGCGCCTCATTGGCTTAATTTCTATTTTCATGGTTACAAAGTACTTTAAAAATTTAATTTATTTGGTGGTATTTTTCAACCCCTTCTCCAACTAGTATATTGCCAACCTTTGCAAATCAATCCTTCATAGCATTCACAATCCATCCTCATTCTTATTTTTTTGTTTACACTAAACATCACTATTTTTTCTTTTAACTTTTCAATTAAATAATATTTTTCATACATTTATCATTATCTGCTCTCTCATTCACTTACAACCACTTTTAAAAATATTAAAAAATCTACGAGGGTTGTACCGTATTTCCACAAATATGAGGAAACACGGTACAATCCCCATAAATTTTTTACCTCTTTCACTCACAAACCTCTCACAACCATCCACTACAATATAGAGCACCCACTCACCTAAAAATGGGGAACGAGCTGTGAATGCTCTCATAGCCTACAAGACCACCCTAAAGGACCATTGTAACCTACACAATCGACGCTAAATTCAACTTCATTTAGGTTCCCATGTCTGATTTGATGTCAGTGCAAAAGATGGAGAAGAGGAGAAAAGAAATGGATGTGAAGATGGCTGGCTGAGAGGATGATGGGAGATAGATGTGAGGGGGATGATGTTCCCATGTCTAATTTGATTTGATGTCAGTACTCTTTGTTTTTCATGAAGACGACTCATGAGATTTCTAGTTCCTTTCCTTCTTAGCCTTCTTAGGTGGGTGTGCATGTACGTGTGCGTGTGAGGGGGGATCATGAACTGTTTTTTAACTGTGTAATTTAAATTAATTTATATAAACTCATAACAAATATAATCATAATTTAAATAAAAAGTAAATTACTATTTTCGTCTCTGAGGTTTGATGATTACTATTTTCGTCTCTGAGGTTTAATGAAAATCACGTTTTCAGTCCAATAGTTTATTATTACATTGGCGGTCTAATTGTTTCAAGTTTTGTTTCAATTTCACCCAAGTCACTAACACTGTTATAATATTTCCGTTAAGTTAGTGTAAATTTAGAATATTACCCTTATGATTAAATATAAAATAATAAAATAATCTATATCAAATAGCCATCAACATCATCATCATCTTGTCATCATCATTATCTAAACCTAAACCATATCCCATCCACCACCACCACCACCATTATCATTCCTAACAAGTCCACACCACCCACCACCTCCCACCACCACCACCATCCACCACCACCATTAGCATTTCCAATAAGACCACCACCATCATGGTTCAAGACCCTTCACCCCCACCTATCTCTCTCTTTCTCTCTCTCTCTCATTTGACTGTAATTGTTTCAAGTTTTTTTTATATTGTTTAACAGAACGAACATTAACGATGTTAGTAACTTGGGTGAAATTGAAACAAAACTTGAAACTATTGGACTGTCAGTGTAATATATAACTATTGGACTATCAGTGTAATATATAACTATTGGACTGAACCTGTGATTTTCGCCAAATCTCAGGGACAAAAATAATAATTTACTTTTAAATAAATAAAAAAAGGTTTTTAAATGTATAAAGCAACATTTTATTAAAAAAACAACTAGGTTCTAAATGCGCCTCTTGGTGTGTAACTAAGAATACTAGCTATCTACTGATATTACTTTGTTTACTGTATCGGTTTTTATGTTCTGTTTATCAAAACCTGTGAACTCACCAACCTTGTGTTGACACTTTAGCATGTTTCTTTCAGGTTCACAAGACGCGCACGCTTAGGAGCATTTCATTCATGCATTTATCGTCTCACGTTACTTATTTAACATTTTTCTATAAATTTCATTTATTCAGTTTGCGTGTGTTGCGCCATTTAAACAATTAAGATTTACTATGCTTCCGCAACTTTTGGTTTTGTTTACGTTAAAAACTTAGTCTTTGGTAATATCAAACTTTAAAAATAAATTATGTTTTATAATTAACGTGTCGTTTGGTGTAACTAGTGGTTGAGATCCTGGAAGTCACATGTCTAACGGTAATACCCTGTTTGTGGAAATTGAGGGTGTGACATGTCATAACCATAATCATCAACAACCAGAAGCACACGAAAGTAAGACCCCAACAATTTCAAACAATCAACCAAAAGTAACAGAGGTCTACGGTCTCAGATGATGGGTGACCATCATCATCGACTCATGAACACCGAAACATGGTCATCAACACACCAGAAGCACACGAAAGTAAGACCCCAACAATTTCAAACAATCAACCAAAAGTAACAGAGGTCTACGGGTCTCAGATGATAGGTGACCATCATCATCGACTCATGAACACTGAAACATTGTGTATTATTATTAAATGATGCGGATGGAAAAAGGTTCAGCCTACCTGCCGCCGCTGCTCCGGTCACCTTAACAATACAGAACCACCGCCATAAGTCGGGTCATGGAAAGGG
Source organism: Flaveria linearis (assembly GCA_024085815.1). Taxonomy (NCBI): domain Eukaryota; kingdom Viridiplantae; phylum Streptophyta; class Magnoliopsida; order Asterales; family Asteraceae; genus Flaveria; species Flaveria linearis. The sequence continues at coordinate 10,121,025 of CM044017.1, read as the reverse complement.
GAACACCAAGCGACGATCGCTCGATTTGGTTAAACAAACCTCAAACACCACCATGCAGACACTGTGGTGGCGGGGCCATCACCGGTACACCGGTATGACAGAGCCTAAGGTTCCCCTTCCTCAAACAAACCCTAACAACCACCGCGCACACTGCAGCACAAACCCTAACAACGACCGCGCACCCACTACGGCTACGGTACAACCATTACCGACAGCAGCGAAACGGAGGTTGGTTGGCACACCGACAATCCTTGCGATAGCCGAAGACGGCAGAGGCGGCAACGGCTCCCCTCTCCTTCCACAACAACCCAAAACCCCTCTCGCATAGGCGGTAGAAGGAGCGGCCGGATGATCGGCGTTCGCCGCCGCAAACAAAGCTGCTTGCAGAAACACCGGTGGCGTCATCGCCTCCACCGGTAACAACAACCGAGTCACATCGGCCAACACCAACACAAACACCCGGCCAACACCAACACAAATACCCCTTATAACCATTTCAATTTGGGGGGGGGGTAAAATGAAAAAACCTGAAAACCTTGATGGCGAAACCATCAGCAAACCAATAAAAACTGTTCATCAACTTGCAAATTTCATATTATGTAATTATTTGATTTCATTATCCCTTAAATATGAATACTAGCATGTGTCAAAGCCGCTTATGTGCTCAAAAATACATTAGTTTGAATACATCTTGATTGTCATTAAATTTTGCATTTGAAGGTTAAAAAAATTTGTTTATTTAAAATTTCTAAATAGTTAACAATCAATACCACACTGCCAGAGTCGAGTCGTGTGTCAATTGTTCAAAATAAAGATTCAAAACTGATAATAGCAAACATATTAATACTACGGATCAATTATACGTAGATTATCCATCCACCATAGATTATTATATATATGACACAAGTCCAAAAACTCTAGTAAACTTCAACGATACCTACGATGTCAAGAGTTGTGCAAAACTTGACTACTTAAATTTTAAAGTGATAAAATGATTTGATCTATCGAAAAAGGGTCAAATATTTTGAAAACAAACAAATGCTATTTTGGTTGGTCATAGATTTCCCTCACCTTGGTTGTTCAATTGACATAATTGGGCCTAAAAATTTGAACATATGTTATAATGCTAAAGCTCAGTTGGTTATTAAACGTCAACCATTTTATTGCGAAGAGATTATTATTTATCAAGCGACAAATTAGAGTCAATCACCTGATAGATTTCTTTTCTTTATTTCTTGATTTTAAGTTGTGTTTTAATAGGAACCGGTTTCAAGTAAATCACAAAACAAAAGGCGGTGGAGATGTAAACTGAGCGTGGTGAATAACATGGTTCGGTTCGAAGCTAGGCACCCCCTAATAATTATTTTGTTTGTTTTTTTTTAAATTTTTCCCTTATTTATTCTTCAACATTTTATAGTTTATTTAAGTAGGAGTTTATTATTTTAGTTTTAGATTTCTGGTTTATTTTCTTATTTTTATCATATAAATAAGTTTTTTTATATTATGTTTGTTTCCTTTAAATTTTTTTATTTTTTATTTATGTTTTATATAAGTTTTATAATATTTATTTTTTTCCTTTTTACTACAATTTTTAGTAACAAGTTATTTTAGTTTATTAATTTAATTTTATCGTTGTGACGTCCTATGTTTCAGTTTAAATCTTATTTAAAGTTGATTCATCACAACATAGGATTTTAGGTGAAAAAACCTCCACGACACGCAGGGGCTAATTCACTAGTTTACTTAACAACTTAAACAAAAGCTTTGTTTTGCGTTTTATACATTAACCATTAAAAAGCTTATTGGCTAGGTACATATTAACAAGCTTAAGTTTAGGATTCCACACACTATGGTTAGGTTTGGCAATTGTTGTTCTTCCCATCGGATTTTGCATCCTAGTGTTGAGGTTGTAGGATTTATAAGCTATAAAATTATATAACCATTAAAAGCAATGGTGTGTTCTTAAACAAAAGTGTATTCACGCAACGACACATTGTTTGTCCTGTATATAGTTTCTATCTTTAGAAGTTAGGACCAGCACGCGTTTATTTTTGCCTACTCCAAATGCAATCGGGAGAATTTCTCGTTCTCATAAGTGGTTGCAGCTAGAAACGTAGTATCCAAGTATGTCCGCTTACTGAAGGGTCTATAGGAAATTTGTCTTCAAGGGTGTATGAGTTAACTGTCCTTTTTTAACGAATGTCTGTTTTAGATGAATATCATCGATTAATTGACCATAAGTAGTTAGAACATCGCAAACTATCCCATCGTTATTGGTAGGAATGTACAATGACATTTTAATCAATTCAGTTTTAAAAGATAAGAATTATGTCGAAAGTGATACCACGTGTGGCAAAGAACATTTCAACCGATCTCATATCATTAGTCAATCATGATGTCTATTATCCGTTCAAGGACATCCAATAAAATTGAAACGATACAAAGAATATTAGTATATCCCTAACGTAATGATGCCTTCCAAAATCTGCAATAGAACAACATACACATATCGAGAAGAGAAAAGATAAAAAGAATGACAATATATGAATTCGGTTCTCTATAACTTTTTACTATGAATCTATGAAACATCCCATGATAACAATTGTATCATACATCAATCCATTACAAAACAACAAATAACAATGATAACCTTAAAATTATCGATAGATTTTAAGAGTGACACTACAGAATTAACATCTGATTACCTTCCAAAATCTGCAATAAAATGAGATGCAACAAAATCTAGTGGCGGTTTAAAATGTCGACGACTTTGTCTTAACGGTTACACCTCGAATAGGATCTGGCCACTGGTTTCATTCGTCTTATCTTAAAAGTTTGATTAAAAAAACAAAAAACAAAATACAAAATACAACTGTAAGACTAAGCTTTTGTTTGAAAGAGGCATTTGTGCTGGTCTTTGACCTATAAATTAAAGAACAATTAATGTGGTATTGAAATAAAATTTAAAGCCATGACACATTGAGTGTCTTCACTAATAAAGACTTATCCAAATGTCAAGATATTACCTACATGTTATCTTATTCTCTAAAGATGAATGGTCTAAAAGTAGATTATATGGTTGTGTGAATTGTTGTTTTCTTAAAATTATATAGAATTACGTGACTCAAATTTATCTCGCAATAAAATGAGAAGATCACTATTGTTTTATACGACCAAACAAAACCTATAAAATGAACACTGACTTTTTTTTTTTTTACAGATCAATAGGTTATCCAATAACATGACGACATATGTCTCAATTACTTCATGTCACTGTAAGAATAAACTAGTTTTGAACCAGAAACTTAAAAAGAAAAAAACATTAAGAGTGTGATTCTTGTGAACAAATAAATAAAAACAATAACAAACCCTGTTGTTAAAACTTAATCTTTATTCTTTAGCAGTACTTTTAAAACATTAAACTTTAAGATTTTTTAGTTGTGATGCAATCCTACTAGTAGGTTGAAATGATACCTAGATAGGCGTAGGTTCTGATGTGTATTTTATATGTCATGTGTGACTTGTAAAAATATATCATTACAATATGAATTATATATATAGAAATCATAAATACAATGATAATTATTACAACTTAAAAACAAATTACTCTAAAATTGATTTATGTTATGTACTTGTTAGACCCTTTGTTGAACATGTAATTTGTAATTTTCTACATATGTTAACAATGTCCTTAAACGATGAAAAGAAATTTTGAGCCCCTCTAGAATATGGGCCCTATGTAGTCATGCATCTTACACCCACACCCTCATAGAGGCCTATGTATAGATAGATACCCTCATAGAGGCCTATGTATAGATGTAACAATCTAGTTATTGTTTTTCTTCCCTGATTCGTTTTTGGTTATTCGGTTTTTTCACAGATTTTGGTTTTAGTTATGGGTTAGTTACTGAACACCAAAGTGTTCCGTGTATGTTGCTGGACTTTGACCCATAATGGAAGAAGATTTTGACTAAAACCATTCATGGAAGGAGGTTATGATTGATACAAAAGTAGTGTCATTGTATTATTCAAAACCTTCTTTCATATGAATTGTTCTCTTCTCACTACTCTAGTAGCAAGTTGCTTGTGAAATAGTTGTGTTAAAGGCTGTGAGATGATATATGATGATGATTTTGCTAGAACATGGGACACTTGCAATTTTATTGTTTTGTAAAAATTCACAATGATAACAATAGTGAAAATTAGAAGTGTGCTTGAACCAGGTCGGGTGGGGAGGGGATGAAACCGGGTTGGCGACCCGAAAGGGGAAATTTGTTTGAACCTTGTGGGTTGTATCGGGTCCGAACCAAGTTGAGGAACTACCAGGTTGAAAGCGGATCGCGTTGTCAGATCGGGTTTTGAGGGCTTGATTATTTTGCATAGTGGAGTTCTCAACAATACATTCACTTTGGACTTTCTAGTTTCTACAATGTATATATATTTTTAAATGTTTGCTAACAAGTTTACTCGTGGATTTCGAACCCTAAAGCTACTGCACACGTGACGTCTAACATTTTGTGGTCTCTGATGCAACACCATAACTTGGTTTGAAAAGGGTTATTGTCGGTAACACTATGACTTTCTATTTATCATCATATTGGTCGTTTATTACTTGATTTATCCCATAAATACTTGTAAATGCACTTATCGTTTTGAGTGTTACTAAAATTAGTTTTACCAATGATTCAACTTGTTATTAGTAATCTTCTAGTCATTGGTTCCTCACACATTGGGTTTTACTCACTCTCTGCTGCCACTTAGGTCTTCTATACACCATAACATTCTCTGCTTGATCATCCATCGGATTAGTTTTATCTTGTATTTCTTTGAAGTTTAAAATGGGTTTAAAGATCTAGTAATAAGTAAATGGTAGTGGGCTAAAATAATTAAAAAGTTAATAGGCTATAACGTTTGTTAAGCTTAAAATAATTAAAATGTTAATGAGGATGACAAGTGAGTTTAACTTTTTAACAAAGTATAAAGGAATTGTTTGTAAGATATATATAATATAAATCTTTTTAGAAATTTGAGCCCCTGAGGAGATCAGGCACTGACCGGTCGGCCACCCCGCCACCCTTAGGTCCGGGCCTGCACTTTACTTCTACATATTATTCATTATCATGACCATCTTTCACTATTTTGATAACTCTAGTTTCACTTGGTTATACTATTTTTCTATTCACTTAAAAACAATTAATTCCTTGTCATTTTAAAACCTTATGTTGTTTCTTACAAAATCAAAGTGTGATGGTTGCCATTTAAACTAGGGAAGAAGACAGAAGAAGAAAAGGGGTTGGGCTAAGGGTTCATGCTTGCACACATATTTTTTCGTGTTTTCAAGTCATCAAATAAGTTACATTATTATGAAAACATTATACTTATTAAAGTTTTGAATATACTGTTATAACATCATTATTTCAACATATCTTTTAAGCTGTTGTTTTTTACCAAAGTGAAAAATTATGAATATATTATAATATATATTAAAAAGTTTGGTCGGATGCTACAGTAATCGGAGCTTATTGGCTGGGGTAGTTTGGGTATTTAACTCATAGTGTACACGTGTTCTACTATGGTGATGATTCCTGCTATGTTGCTTCTTCCTGGTTCGCACGTCATTTGCCCACTGTTTCCTCTTCTTTAACCCCCAAAATGGAGAGAGAGAGACGGGAATTAGATATCTTTGATGGCGATGATGGTGTTTAGGGAAGACTTCAAGTTTCTGAGGGTGGTTGTGATGAAGATGATGACTAACAACTGTGACATTGGGTTTCCGATAACGTAATTATGGGTGGGGTGATGGCGTTTAAGGACGGATTCAACATTCGGAGGATGGCTATGGTGTGAACGATGGCCGACGATGGTTATATTAGGGTTTCAACTAGGTAATTATGTGTTGACTTCTTCAAATTTGTTTTCTTTCTTTCTTATTTTTCTAATTGATGCTTTGTTGATTACTTGTATGAAGCATCTTTGATTTTTCATATTAAATCACAATGAAGAAGACAAAGGTGGATAAGTTTACAATAAAGAAGAACAAAGCCTCGAGTAAGGATTCTGGTGCTTTTAAGCGTCATCCAACTGCTTTCTTTGTATTTTGTTTTGGTGCTCCTAAGCACCCTCCGAGTGCTTTCCTTCGCATCTATATATTGGTGTTTATTGTAAGCATGAAAGTGATGTAAAAGTGCATGATTTTGTTTACTCCTCTTAAGCGCTCAGGATTGATCCACTTAAAGCTGTGGTTTTAAAAATTGGACCAAAACAAATCATTTTAAAATTGCCTTTGATGTTTGATTTTTTGAATGCATAGAAACTGTTTGATGAAATGTGTGGCGGAAAACTCTTGATGTATGTTTGCTTCATCGTTGTTAATTTGTTTTGCTATTTGGGTTATTGTTCTATAGTTCTTAAAATTTTGTAGAATCACATAGTAAGGAAATTTTGATAGTTTCTCGAGTATTTTACTAAAGATTTCCTGCCAGGTGTGCTACGTTTAAGACGAAGTGGATTCAGTAACACGTTTCAACCACTTTCAATCCACATGTCTTCAGTGTCGGCAAGCTTGATTTCAAATAAGGAAGAAAGAAATAGAGAGAAAAGGTACAAGATGCCAAACCGAGTCTGCCGGTGGTTAAGGCTTCCATGGCATAACCCATTTCCACCCGTTCATACCGCAGTACTGATTTCACGATTCATCCTTCGTCTTCCTCCTTTAGATTTAGTTAATGATGCCAAACCCCAGGTATGCTTTTGTTGGTTGTTGATGATGCTGTTACGTTTGGGCTGCGGTTCTTTTTATGTGACGAAGGTTACCTTCAATGGTTGCGAAGGAGGTTGAATGTGTGTAATAACAATGGAGTCATCACCGTGCTATGATTTTTTTTCTTTAATTTTCATGTTTGTGATGTTGTTTCTTGCCAACGTAGTCGTCACCGTGCACTTTTACTTAATCTGTTTTATTTGAATGATTTAAGATGCAGCAGTGATTGATTTTCTCTAATGTGATATATGGTGCTGAATGTAGGAGAAAAGAATGCTTGAAGAGGTGGAAAGAATAGTGGTAAGCAATCAAGGTATGAACAATATCATCAGTTTGTTTTTTTCTTGCGATCTTGAAATTATGTGTTTGACATTTAAATTGTGTGTTCAATTTTGGTTTCATGAATGCTGAGTCATACGTTATGTTTGTAAATTGTGAACATTGGTTCAGCCCACTTTTCTTATCAGATTTGATCCTGTATATGTTGTTAATGTGACTACTATTGCGTATTATTTCAATAAAGGTTCACTTTTGGTGTCTTTATTGATTTATGAACTTTGATTTCTCCAAACTGTTGTATTCTTGGTACTTTCGATTAGCCAGAACCTATACTAGACCTTATATCTGTTTTGATAACTAATCCTAAAATCATGCTTTGCTTTGAGAATTACAAAAAATGGTTTGGTTGAATTCATTTATCACTTTGAAGTTTCTGGGATGGTTTTGGACTAAAAGTTACCAATTTGCTCTATATATTTTCCAATATGATGAGGTGTGATTTGTTATTATATGTGTTCCTTTTATTTGGAATAAGCTATTTACATACATAAAGGTGCATCCACATGGACACGACATATACATTAATACTATTAGATACAATCTTTAAGTTGTGTTTAAGTGTTCAATTTCTAAGCGATTAGTGCGATTTCAATCATATATTTATCTACTTAGGAGATTTTGGCTTCAAGTTGCTCTATATGCTATTAATCTGCTTTTAAGAAGACGATGTTATGATCATTGTTACTGATTTTTTCTTGATGTCTAGAACTCACCTTTACTTGACGAACACGATGAACCCTAACCCAAGAGGTAACAACCGAGATCTACACATAACACATGTAAAGATGTCAACTTTATCTATCAAAATGATGTATAAACGGCGATGAGCCAAACTTCACTTGCGTGTCCTATTTTTGAGTAGATCGCCATTACCGAAGGTATTTTTAATATCGCAAGTTCCCTTTTTTGTTATTAAATTGACTTGAATGTAATTTGTGTCTTTGAGTGCTATTGTTAAATAAATGTAATGTGGGTTTCTCTGTTTTGTATTATTTGACCAATTGTTGTTTATGAATCTTAAATGCCCCCAGTTGCTCAACTTCGTGAATTAACACCTGGTATGTTAATTTATTGATTCATACTGTAACACCCGCCTCCCAGGACTCACAGTGGGGAGTGTTACGCATCGGATATACAGAACACATAGGAGTTATAGAGTACATAGCGGAAGTCTAACTTTAATTATACATCAACGTGTACAATATATTTGTTATAATAGATAATACCATTATATCGGTTTAACTATACTAGAGATCTAAAACTTCAACAACATTCTAGAACTTTATTTTCTCATAAACTAGCTCGTAATCTTCAATCCCTGCAATCACTTGGCACCTAGGATGTGTGTCCATAAAATAGAAAACATTTGGGACTCAGCATAAAGCTTGTGAGTTCATAAACATGGCATTCTTCAAAATTCAAAACATGTATTATTGACTATTTCATTACGCAGATACAGCCATGACAAACAGATAGGAACAGAGTAAGCACAGTATAAATTCACATAACCAGGCTATGTATACAAACTCCACTGGCTAAAGCAGAATCATACAAGCAGCCCTCAAGCATCCTATCAAGCATTGCCACATATCACAGATCCTATTGATAGTCAATTCTTCAATTATTACCAGTTATCAGAACATCACATCCCGTTTTAGAAAAACAGTTCAGAGAAACTCACCTCAATCAATCAAGTCAGTGATATCGTCTGCTCAGGTTCACTGCTATCAGGTATTATCCTATAAGCAAAATAACATTACTTAAGCTATATTCTAGCTAGTAACAATTTAGGGATGATTCGTTATCTTTTTCTATTTGTTGGTTTTATTTGGGCACTTTCTTTTATCCTATGCCAACCCTTTGTTACAACCCTTACTAGTTGGCATAACTCGGGCGTTTCCATCATACCCGAGCCAACCCTTGGGGTTACCTAATACCTTCCCTAATGATAACCTTAAACTCTAATAATAATAATAACAACTACAACACTAAAAAAACAATAACAATAATAATAACTATAACAATAAAATAACAACTATAATAATAAAAATAACAACTATAAATAATAATAATAACTATAAAGATGATAATAATAATATTAATAATATATATAATACTAATACCTACAATGATAATAATAATAATAATAATAATAATAATAATAATAATAATAATAATAATAATAATAATAATAATAATAATAACGACTATAATAGTAATTAAACATAACCTTAAACAAGGGCGTACCTAAAAACTATCTACGGTAATTTGATGTAGAGTCTCCCCTACTCGCGATCGACTACTAGCAATACCCAACGGGGTATTGAGAACTCGGGATTCTCTTTATATTAGAGCGTTCCCAAAGAACTTATGTTTTAATTTAACCTTAGGCTTCTATTTATAAGAGAGTAGAAGGTAGGTGAAAAAGTTTCAGAGGCGATATGGCATGAAGTTCAGATGGAGTTTTCGATGTGCGACAATACAATTGAATTACAAATTATTAGTGATTATATTATTATTTTATTATATATATTATATTATTATAATTAATTCAGCTGCTTAACTCGTTTTTCTCTTATAACTTTTAATATATAGCGTATTATGAAATTCAAATATGTCGTTGTGACGAGCTTATTTTTCTCTACGAGTCAACCTAAGTTTCGTCAAAAACGGAGCTGGTTCGAATATAATATATTATTATATTCAAACGGTCTCTTATAACATAAAAATTTCATCTAAAATCTTTAAACTTAAATAGACAATTTACTCATTACTTACTCATTTGACAATATATGAAATGTGGAGTTCATATGAACCAAACGCTCGGGTTGTTACATTCTCCTTCCCTTAAAAGAAATTCGTCCTCGAAATTCGAAGGTTACTCGAATAGTTGAGGATATTTGACTTTCATTTCTTCTGCTAATCTGAAGTTTTCTCGGGTCCTTTCTGACCTTGTCACTGGACCATACTAATGGAATTATTTTCTTTCTTAATTTTCGTTCTTGAGAATCAAGAATCTTTATCGGTTTTTCAGTAAAGTTTAATTTCTCGTCTATTTGCACGTCCTCTAATGGCATTGCTTGAGTCAGATCTGCCAAACACTTCCTTAGGTTCGATATATGAAAAGTATCGTGAATACTTTTCAAAGTTTTAGGTAATTATAGCTTGTATGCTACTGGACCAATTCTTGCAATGATTTTGAAAGGTCCAATATACTTGGGACTTAACTTTTCACGTTTAGCGAATCTCATTACTCCTTTCCATGGTGAGACTTTCAACATCACATAGTCTCCTCTTGAAATTCTAAAGGTCTCCTTCTGTTATCTGCATAACTCTTCTATCTATCCTGAGAAGCCTTTAGTCGTTGTCTAATTTGTTGGATTTTCTCAGTTGTCTTGAGAATAATTTCGGTTTTGGTCAACTTACATCCCCTACTTCTGTCTAACAGATGGGAGTTCTACATTTCCTACCATATAAGGCTTCAAATGGTGCAGACTTAATGCTGGAATGGTAGCTGTTGTTATAAGAAAATTCAATCAAAGGCAAATGATCATCCCAGCTACCTCCAAAATCAACCCACAAGCACGCAACATGTCTTCTAAAGTTTGAATTGTTCGCTCACTCTGACCATCCGTCTGAGGATGATATGCAGTGCTTAAGCTGATTTTGGTTCCAAGTTCCTTTTGGAAACTTGTCCAGAATCTGAAAGTGAATCGGCTATCTCTATCGGAGATAATGGATAAAGGCACTCCGTGCTTACTTACTATTTCATCAATAATATCTTGGCTAGTTTTTCTATTGATAGCTCTCACTTATGGGTAGAAAATGTGCTGACTTGTAGCCTGTCAACCACAACCCATATAGCATTATATCCTTTTCGTGTTCTTGGAAGTTTCGTGACAAAATCCATGATCACTTTATCCCATTTCCATACTGGCAACTCCAACTGTTGTAACTGACCGACTGGTTTTTTGATTTTCAATCTTAACTTGTAACATGTTAAGCATTTCTCAACGTACTGGGTTATGGATCTTTTCATGTTTGGCCACCAGTAGTGATTTCGAATATCCTTATACATTTTATTTGCTCCGAGATGCATTGTGTATTTGGACTTGTGAGCTTCATCTAATACTTTGTCCTGAATGCCTCCAAATTTTGGGAACCAAATTCTCTGGCAAATCATAGGACTTCATCCATTCTTGACTCAATAATTTCTGGTTACCCATTTATGTGCTCCAAATTATATATAAAAACACTATCAAAAGCACATCATTTATTCCTTGATTTCTCCCGAAATATGATGATTATGTACTTAAAATCATTCAATTGTGTTTTCAGGTGTTGTGAAGGGCAAGATGGACAAAAGGAGCATAATGGACAAGAAATTGAAGAAATTCAAGCTTAAAGCTCCAAGCATGGGGCCGTGCCTCATTAAGCACGCCCTCATGCCTTGCCTGAAACACACCCCAGTGCTAATTTGGCACACCCCCGTGATTGGACATCTGACAGGACAAAAGTACTGTTCCCCAAAAGTAGTCACGGGGCCGTGATACCCCTTTTCACGGGGCCGTGCCCCATTTGTCACGGGGTCGTGATCGTGCCCCTTTGTCACGGGGCCGTGCCCCATTTGTCACGGGGCCGTGCCCCATTTGTCACGGGGCCGTGCCCCATTTGTCACGGGGCCGTGCCGACAACTCCTGTGCGACGATCCGACCAACTTTCGTAAGCATTGTACTAACACGGGCCGTGCCTTTTTGTCACGGGGCCGTGCTTAAACACTCCGGGAAGCCTATAAATAGAAGTCCAAGTTCATCATTTTGCAAGCTTTTGGTGGGAGTGATACTCTGTAGAATTGTCTCGGGAATCAAGTCTTGAAGATCATTTGAGGCTCGGGAGGTGCATACAACACTTGGAAGAGGCTCGGGATTGTCTAAACACCATCCATTGTGGATCATTGGTTTGATTGTTCTATTTTATCAATGAATCCATATCTATCTTCTATGTTGTTTGTTATATTACAGCTCATTATGAGCTAAACTCCTATTATCATCCTACTTGGATGAAACTTATGTAATTTGTGATGAATTAATGGTGTGATAAATATTGTGTTAACGTTATGGTGGTCTTGGGAAAACTTTCGATGGGTAGCACCTACATTTGAACGGGGGGTTATAAGTTTATGGTTTGTAATTGTGATTGTCATACACGGTTGAAAAACGTATGATCACTTTTATTCATAACAACTATGGCTAATTAACTAGAGATGGTTATTAGAAATCATAAGACCTTAACTTTCTGATCATTTACGGGTTCCCTTTTATTAGTCTGAGAAATCTACAGTAATTGTTATGGTTTTCTAAAATAATGGTATGTTAGAATAGAACTTGATCAACTCTCTTTTACATTAAGTTATGTTTTCAGAAATCGTATGTCGAAAAGGACACAAAAGATTTACCTACATCACTAGGGCCTTGACCTAAGCAGTAAATCTCAACCTGTGTTGGTCCTGGTCACTACGGAGCGGATAGACGAGAAATCACGCCAGCTCATCTTTATAAACGTTAACACCATTACTTTATTCAATATCTTTAATCACACCACCACTTCATCACAATTACATAAGTGTAATCCAAGTTAGGATGATAGCCTTTATCCCCTGATCTTAAATCCAAAAGTTTCAACTTGTTTTACTTTATTTCTTATTTTTATTGTTAGTTAAAACCTAAAAAACCCTAATTTACATCAATGCAACTTATCATTCTCTTAAACAAAAATTGATAGTTAATTATAAGGATTGTTGAGTAGTCTTAGTGTGTCCACAGATTGATACTCGGTTCTTACCATACTATATTACCTCACGATAGGTGCACTTGCCTTTTGTGTGTGTAGTTAGTAGTAGTAACAATCATTTAAAACTGAATCTGTGCGAAAAATTCTTTATCAAAAATATATATACTTTCACACCGCATCAAGTTTTTGGCGCCGTTGCCGGGGACACACGGCAAGTTTGAAAGACAATCTAAATTTTGACTGTCCTGTTTATATCTTGTTAATATTTTTTTCAAATTCATTTTAATTTTGTAGTTAGTTTACCTTAGTTAGTTTAGTTACATTTGCCTGATTCATTTTAAGCCTTAGTTAGTTTATGCTTCCTTAAGTTAGTGTATGTCCGACTCGTCTAGTCCTGAACTTGTTTCACCCCTTTCGAAACCTGAACGACTTTTCCGACAAAGGTTACGTGAAAGACCGCAACAAGCAGCAACAATCATCGAAGAGACATCTCGGAAGATACACCATCCGAAGGAGACATGGCTAATCAAGACGAGGAAATGAAGATGACGCACTATGCCACACCATCAATCGACGGTTATGAGTCTAGTGTTGTCCAACCAGCAATAGCGGCCAACAATTTCGAGATTAAGTCTAGTATTATCCAACTCGTAGAGAACTCTGTTCAGTTTCACGGATTGCAAGACGAAGACCCTAACGCTCACATCTCACGATTCCTTCGTATCTGTGCAACATTCAAATCAATAACTGTTCAGACGATGCTATTAGACTACGACTTTTTCCATTTTCACTTCGCGGCCGAGCCATTGACTGGCTTGATTCACTTCCGCCTGGTTCCATCACCACATGGGCGGAAATGGCTGAACAATTCCTGTTGAAATACTTCCACCCGATCGCACTGCCAAATTGAGAAGCAGCATCACAAGCTTTCGCCAAGACGATGATGAATCATTACACGCAGCGTGGGAGAGATATAAAGGTCTCCTTCGGAGATGCCCACATCACGGACTTGATCTGTGGCTGCAGTGTCAAACTTTTTATGATGCAATCAGCGGAGCACACAAACAAGCTGTAGACCAAAGTGCGGGAGGAGATTTCGGAAGTGTCACACCAACAGAAGCATACCAAGCCCTAGAGAAAGCAGCTAAGAAGAGCTTTGCTTACAATCCCTTGAGAAACAAAATCAACTCTAGAGGAATTCATCAAGTAGACTCTGAGACGCTGATCACAGCCCAGTTAGAATCCTTAACCAAACGATTCGAACAATTGCAAGCTGAACTTAAAAAGACTCCAACACGATGCAACACATGTGGAAACTCACACAAGACCAATGAATGTCCACAAGGCATTATGATGATTGAAGATGTTGACTACGTAGGAGGCCCAAACAACTCATATAACAACAACTCAAATTGGAGGAGCAATCCGAATTACAGAGAAGCGGGTAACAACCAACCATCATCTGGATTCAACCGTAGGCCACCTTACCAACAACAGAAACCAACATATCAAGGTCCAAGCAGTAGTAATCAAGACCGTGGAGCATCATCAATGGAAGATTTATTGCAGCAATTGTTGTTAACCACACAAGCCACAGATGAGTACATCCGGAAATCTGATCGAAGAAACGAGGAAAGGTTCCAAAGAAACAGGCTGACATCAAAAGCAACAAAGCATCATTGCAAACCATTGAAAACCAGGTAGGTCAGATAGCACAACAACTATCTGCGAGACCCCAAGGTGCTTTGCCTAGCAATACTGTAACAAACCCCAATGCTCAAGTCAAAGCCATCACCACAAGGAGTGGCAAAACCACTCAAGGTGATGCACCTGTATTACAGCCCATCCTTGAAGAAATAGAACTCGAGACACCACGTAATACAAGTGACAAGCAAAGCAACCTGTCATTGTTGAAGAACCAGCCAAGAAATACGTACCACCACCACCTTATGTTCCACCACCTCCATATCCCGGTCGTCTGAGACAACAACGAATGGAGGCACAATATGGCAAATTTCTGGGATTGTTCAAGCAACTCCACATTAATCTGCCATTGGTGGAAGCCTTAGCCCAAATGCCAAATTATGCTAATTTTTAAAGGGTGTGTTGTCAAACAAGAAGAAACTGGAAGAGTTATCACATGTAGTTTTGAATGAGGAATGCTCAGCAGTTCTTCAAAACAAACTACCTCAAAAGATGACTGATCCAGGGAGTTTCACCATACCTTGCCTAATAGGAAATCTTTCTGTCAGCAACGCGTTAGCCGATTTAGGTGCTAGCATTAACCTCATGCCTTATGCAGTTTTTGAAAAGTTAAACTTAGGTGAGCCTAGACCTACTCGTATGAGCATTCAATTAGCTGACCGTTCTGTCAAATATCCGAGGGGCATTGTTGAAAATCTCTTAGTTAAAATCGACAAGTTCGTATTTCCCGTTGATTTTGTGATCCTCGACATGGATGAGGATAAGAATGTTCCTCTCATCTTAGGTCGACCTTTCTTAGCAACCGCTCGAGCCCTCATTGA